>JAMZAV010016023.1:0-11343 GCA_024449915.1 Sweltsa coloradensis | reverse complement strand
GGCTTATTTTGGAGCCCCTTTTGAAAATTTTTGGGAAAAAAAAAAAAAAAAAAAAACAGAATGTATACGCAACCCCTGAAAACTTTAAACTAGGAAACGCTCAGGGGGAGTGTTATAAGCGAGCACGTGCTTAGCTAGACCCACATGCCCATTTTTTAAATTTTAAAAATTGAAAAATTTCGCGGGGTCAGGGGGCCATTTTTTCCAATATTATTTATATTCCCAAGGTTTTTGGGTAAAACCCGTGGGAAAAACCTTTGTTTTGGATAAAATCCACCCCATCGAGGCCTGACAAATTTTCCTTTGGGAAAACTATTTTAACTCTTTGGTAACAAAAAATACATGCTTCCTCGATAGTTTTTTGATTTTTTCTGGGGGGAGTGGTAGTGGCCAGAAACTCGTGCGATTTTTCGTCCCATGGTAACTTTACGTTTGTTAAAATGTTTTTTCCCATCTAACTATTATAGTGGGGGAGCATAGGGGTATAAAAAACAGTTTCCCGTGGCAGTTTGGTGAAAAGTATGTATGGGGTATAAATCGTTTCGTATGATCCATAGAAAAAAATTTTTGAGGGTGAGAGTCGTGTTTTTTTTGCAGAGCCCAGCCATATCTAAAAAAAAAGATGGCCGCGCTTCGAATTTTTTAAACTGCATATTTCGTAAGTTTTTGACCGATTTAAATTTTAAAAAGGACCTTTCGAAAGGTAAATGATAGAAATTTTAAAAATTATTTATTCAAATTTTCACAAAAAATCCCATTTGTTTGAGGTTATGTTACAAAAATTTAACTGTTTACTTTAATTTTTCCGTTAGGAACGTATTACCAGGAAAAAAATTTTTTACATTTTCGTAACTTGCTTTTTTGGGTAGTTTATTTCTATGGTTTTTAATGAACCCATGCATTTAATTTTGCAATTAAACCCCTGGTTTAGTAATTGAAGAAGGCAGTGAGGTGAATGTATGCTACTACGTGTGATTTTTATGTTCAAATACTTTTGTCGAGACCAATTAGTGAAAAAAATTTAGATTTTTGGTATCAATCGATTCGTTATGAACCGAATTTAAAAACATTTTTTTGGGGAAAATTTTCGATGTTTTTACTGGGGACCCCCCCCGGGCAAAAACAAGATGGCCCCCGATTGAACTTTTTAACAAATTTTTAAAAAAGTATTTCGCGTTTTCAATTTTAAACAACCTTTAAAAAGGTAATAAAAAGAGTACAAAGAGTATCAAAATTTTTCCAAAAAGTTTAATTTTTTGGGGTTTATTTTTGGTTTTGAATTTTGGAAATTTTTTAACGTTTTTTTTCAGGCACAATAGGTAAAACAACATGAGGGGGGACAATCGATTCTTTATGAACCGTGATTTAAAAAATTTTGAGGGGGAAAAATTCCCGTTTTTTTACTGACCCCTTCCCATGGAAAAAAAACAAGATGGCCCCCCGCCAATGAGCCTTTTGACCGTATCATTAAAAGTATATACCCGATTTTTAATTCACGAAACCCTTTTTTTGAAAAGGAATTAAAAGAGAAATAAAACTTATATTTACATTTTTTTTAAAAATTAAATTTTTACTAAGGTTATGTTACAAAAACTTAATTTATTTCCCAACTGTCATCTTAGGAACTTATGGCCATATTTTTAAGCCCAAAAGGTTTTTGAATATTTTGGGGTTGTTTATCCGTAGAATTTCTCTTTATGTATTCAAAAGTCCTTTCCCTTTTTATGTTCCGACGGATATATCCGAGATAAGTTTTTGAAGGGGACGGATGTGTAAATGAATAATATATTATCGAGAATTTTGATCTTGAGTTTTGAAAAACATTTCGTAGGGGCAAAAATAATTGATGAAAGGTTATGTATCGGGTTTTTATCAATCGTTTTCGTATGAAAGTATTTTAACATTTTGATGAGGTCCCCGTCGAAAAATAAAAACAAGATGGCTGCGAAATAAACTTTTTACTTATAGATTTTTCTAAGAAAATTGGGAAGATCATTTAAAAGGTACCTTTGGGAAAGGGAAATTAAAAGGAGAAAAAAAAGTATAAACTTGCAATTTTTACAAAAATTTTAAATTTTTATGAGGTTATCTGTTATTACTCTACGTTACAGTTATGGAACAAATTAACGTATAAAAATATGTATATATTTTTTTAAACCCTTTTTTATAGTAAGGGACTATGCCCTGTTATTTTGGTCCCATAGAAAAGAAATTAATCAAAGTTTTTCCCCGGGGATTGAACCCGGGCCCAGGGAAAAAAAGTATGACAGTATGACATAAATAGGTAGAAAATCTCTAAAAAAAAAAAAATGTAAATTTTAAACAGAAATTAAAAAATCCCTCCACGGGATTGAAAGGGACCTAGGCTGAATGTCTACTTTTTCCCAAAATGGTCCCGGGTTCAATCCCCGGGGGAAAGAACTTTTTTTAATTCTGTCTATGGTCCCAAAAAATAACAGCGTCATGTCGCTTTTAAAAAAACAAAGGTTTTTAAAAAAAAACATACATATATACGTTATTTGTTCCATAACTGTAACGATAGGGGGGTAGTAACAAGATAAACCCCAGTTTAAAATAAACGTTTCGTGAAATTGAAGTTTATACTTTTTTTCTCCTTAATTACCTTTTTCCCAAAGGTTCCTTTGAAAGAATCTGCAATTATTTAGAAAAAAAATATAAGTAACAAAAATTTATTCGGCAGCCCTCTTGTTTTTATTTTTTGGGCGGGTTTCCTCATCAAAATGTTTAAAATAGTTTATAACGAATCGATGATACCGATACATAACCTTTCATCAATTTTTTTTTGCCCCTTTGAAAAGTGTTCAAAACATCAAGATCAAAAATTTCGTGAATATATTATTCATTTACACTGCCGTCGCTTCAAAAACATTTTCCGGATATATCCGTCGGAACATAAAAAGGGAAGGGTATTTAATACATAAAAAGTATTCTCGGAAAAACAAGCCAAAATATTCAAAAAACCTTTTGGTCATGAAAAAAATGCGCCAAAGTTCCCATAACGATGAGAGTGGGAAATAATTAAGTTTTTTTAAAATAACCCTTAGTAAAATTAAAGTTTAACAAAAAAGTAAAATATAGTTTATTTCTTTTAATTACTTTTCAAAAGGGTTTCGTGAATTAAAAATCGGATAATACTTTTAATGATATGGAGTCAAAAAAAATCATTGGGGGCGGCCATCTTGTCCCTTTGCCATGGGAAAAGGGCCCCCAGTAAAAAATCGAAATTTTTCCCCCCAAATTGTAAATCACGGTTCATAAAAGAACGATTTATACCCCCCAAAATAGTTTTTTCACCCATTGGCTTGAAAAAAAACTTAAAAAATTTCCAAAAACTCAAACTAAACATAACCTCAAAAATATTAAACTTTTGGGAAAATGTTTTTTATACATTTGTAGCTTTTTTTATTTCCTTTTTAACGGACGTTTAAAATTTAAATCGGCAAATACTTTTTTTAAAAAATTTAGTTTAAAAAGTTTAATGACGGCGGCATCGTTTTTGCCCCGGAAGGTTAGTAAAAAAAAATTGAAATTTTCCCAAAAAATTGTTTTAAATTCGGTTCATAAAAAGGGAAACGATTGATTTCCAAAATTAATTGTTTACTAAAGTGCTCGACAAAAAGTTTTGAAACATAAAAAATCACACAGTAGTAGCATAATTCATCTTTACATGCCATGCTTTTAATAACATAAAAATCAGGCATAATTTATAGAAAATTTAAATGCAGGGGTTCATTTTAAAAAACATAGAAATAATCTACCAAAAAAGCAATTACGAAAAAATTTAAAAACCCTTTTTTAAAAGTAAAATCGGGCCATAACGGGAGAAAGTGTAAAGTAAACAGTGAAAGTTTTTGTAACAAACCTAAACAAATGGGGTTTTCGTGAAAAAAAAAGAAATAAATATTTAAATTTCTATCATTTCCTTTCGAATGGGACCTTTGAAAAATTTAAATCGGTCACATAGTTTCAAGATTGCTAGTTTAAAATTCGAAAGCGGCGGCATCTTGTTTTAGATTGGCGGTCTCTGCCAAAAAATTTAGATCTCACCCTCGAAAATTGTTTTTCTATGGATCAAAACGAATCGATTGAACCACAAATAGCTCTTTACCTTTTTGGGGCCCCGGAATTTTCCCATGTCCCCCTAATACGGACATTCTAAATGATTTGGCCCCCTCAAATTTTTTCGCCGTTTTGTTTGAAAAAAAAAAAATTTTGATTAACTTTTTTGTAACTGTAACTTTTTTTTAAAAGATTTTTCCACAAAAATAAATTTCATTAATCCAGATCGAAGCTTGCGGAGGTCCCAAATTTTAACTCGACCGAACTCCGTTCGAACGTTTGGCGAGACATAAAAAAAAAAAGAAAAAAAAAACAAAACCCGTGACATTTTTTTCGCAGAGTCAAATGGAAACGCTCGTTAATAACCCTTTTTTGTAGGAAACCCGTCCCGGGAGATGTTTTGGGACTAATAGGTATACAGCGGAGAATAGTTAAGAGTAAAGGCAAATAATATTAAATGGGCATAACCCCTTTTGACTTGAAAAACCCTTGAAAAAAAAACCATCTTCATTTCAATGACACGGCATATTTCCAGACTGTTCTAGTCCTTTTCCGTGTCATTCGGAGATAACGGGTCTAAGTTCAGTATTTTTTACCCACCCCCCTTTTTTAAGATAAGGCTAAAAATTTTCACAAAGACACCTTTTGACATGCGGTTATGAAAAACCCACTTTAAAAGTAAAAAAAAAATTATGCATTTTTTAATACAAGATTTTTTAAATTTTTTTTCGCAGGATATGGAACAAGGACAGGGGTTTGGGAATGTTCAGTGAAGGTGCTGTATATATATCAATTTTTATTATTACCCCCGTTATACAAAACAATAGCTTGGAATTACTCACGACAATTATTTTACTTAAAATGTCATCGGGGGGCACATCATTTTTTTGAAATAAGGGAAACGCTCAGGGGGACGCGTTGATAAGCGAGCAGTGCATAGCTAGATCAATTTGCATTTTTTTTAAAATTTTAAAAATTTGCGACGTTCGCTGTCCAGGGGGCCATGTTTCCTTTATTATTTTATTGCCAAGGTTTTTGGGTAAAACCGTGGGAAACCCTTTTACTTTGGGAAAAAATCCACCGCCCTAGAGAACCTTGACATCTTTTCCCTTTGGGGAAAAACTATTGTAACTTTTTGGTAAACAAATAAACACTGTTTCCCTCATATTTTTTTTGATTATTTTAGGGGCGTGCAAGTGGCCAGAAATTAGCCCCACCCCTATCCCCTTTTTTTGGCCCCTCAGATTTTGTCGCCGTTTATTTTTAAAAAAACTTTTGGTTAACTTTAATGAACTTTTTGAACGATTTGCCACAAAACTAATGGATTCATCAGATCGAACTTGCGGATATCCAAATTTCAACTCACCCGAGCCCCCGTTCAAACGTTTAGGCGAGACATAAAAAAAAAAAAAAAACAAAACAAAACCAGTGACTATTTTTTCCGGCAGAGTCTAGGGAAAAACGCTCGCTTGTTTGCTTAAAAAAAATTAAAAAATTTTATTAAAATTTTTGTTTAAATGTAAAAAATTAAATATCACTCAATAATTTTATGGCAATTACGTTGATGATGCAAACAAAAAATGAATCGGGTTTGATAAAGTTAATTTTTTTAAGTTAAAAAAAACTTTTAAAAAAAAAAAAAAAACTGTAAATTATTCCCGGGAACCCAAAAATATCCAAAATTGGGCCCAAAATAATTTTAGCTTAATTACTTGCTGTTAATCACTAAATACTAATAAAATAATAAGGGAAATTTTCTTATACTTTTATTTTTTACTTACGGTAATACAAGTAAAAAAAAAAAAAACTTTTAAAAAATTCAATGGTTTCTTAGATTTAGTCCAGGGTTAGTTTCAACGTAAAATTGTGACGGGAAGCATTTCTCAATTCATGCTTGAGAAAATATGGCTTCAACACAATCTCACACTTAGATAAACGCACGGGGGTTTAAATATTTCCGCGGGTATGTTGCAACAAAAAAGCCCCGCGGTTGAACGGGGGTGCAAAGCAACCTTAAATTTATTCGTGAAGAGGGAAAATCTGGAATTTTTTATTTTAGCGTTTTTTCGGTATTATTTTTTTTGGAACACTATGGATAGGAAGAATGGGATGTTGTGTAATTAAAACAAAATGGGAAAAGAGTAGGCCCTTAAAAAAGATTTTTTTAATTTATTTTTGCCAAAAGTAGATAAAAGTAATGAACAAGCTGGAATGAAAACGGATTTTGAACCCGTCTGGGAAAAATACCCGTGTGTGTCGATCCGATGACCTCCCAAAAAATCTCGCAGTAACGTAAGTGTTGCCCAAAATTTGGTATGAGCGCAATTTATAAAAACATGCACACTTATCTTACACCAGGGATCAAATGGGCCCCAAAAAACATTTTCGAAGAAAGACACGACACAAATTTTAAAAGAGCCTCGAGTACCGTTAAATCAAAAACCGTCTTTCAAGTCGCTGTTTTTAGCTTTGGGACAACTTCTTTTCAAAGTTAAAAAATTTTTTTCCATTTAAAAAAAAACGTGATAAGTAAAAACCAAATAATTTTTACATACATTTGAACACCTTTTTGACCTCCCGTTTCACCACAAAAAAATTTTTTGGGTTTCTTATAAAGGATGCCGATCAGAGCACATTGAAAAATTATAAATAATTGTTTCAAACAAGACTAAAAAAATTATAAAATTATACCAGTTTTGGGCGCATATTTATGTAATTTCGAAAAAAAGCAAGCACTTCGAAAAATTGCAAAAACAAATATTTACAAATCACAAACCCCGGGGGAAAACAAAAGATAGAGCTTTTAAATGATCCAGATTCCAGGGCTATGGCTACTAGCAACTACGTCACAAATCGAGGGGAATGAGGGGGATTTCCCCCTTGAGCCCCAAATGATGGGAAAAAACCATCGTTTTTGCAATGGCGCGGCTGAACGCGCCCAACTTTTTCACGTTCTAACTTTTTCCCTATTATTTTTGTGAAAAAAAATTTAAAAGGGAATAAATTTTGCAAATAATCATTTCCCTTTTAATAGCGATTATTTTTAATTTTAGACAGACGTTAACGGTTTATCGATGTACGTATTGAAATAACATTTAAGACTTAATTTTTTTTTATAAATAATAAAAACAAATTCAATTTACAAAAAACCCAGTGACGGATTTGACAAGCCTCTTTCAAAAAATTCATCGGAGTTTTTGAAAGAAATAAATAAACTTTTAGATAAAATGCACAGAACGAAAATTTATAGCATGGGCAATAGCATGGGATTGTTTTCATCTAAAATACGGCTTTTGACGTGCGGATGAGCGTGAAAAACTGACGCTATGCTGTAAAATTTCGTTCAGTGCTTTTTCTACGAGAAAATTTAAATTATTTTTGTTTATAAGATGGATGCAGTTTAGAGAGAATTCTTGTTTAAATCGTCAGTAGTTTTTTAAATTGAAGTTGAGAAGACTTAAGGTTTATAATTTTTGTCATTTATAAGCGTAAATTGTTATAACAAATAACGGTTCTGTTAAAAAATTCGAGATAATCGCCTTAGAAAAAAAAGATATGTTTGCTAAAAATATTTCTTTAGTTTTTTCCAAAAAATGAAAAGGATAAAAGTTAGAGCGGATCTTTGTTTAGCCTTTAGGGAAAACCAATGGGGTTTTTGGGGCTCTCCCGGTCGCGGGGGGCATTCCCCGGGAAAACGTAAAAGTCCCCGGGTTCTACACAAAATTTATTTTACGTAAAAACTTTTTTCCCCTTTTCGTGGGAAAATAATTGCCCTTAAAAAATTTAACCTTTTTTAAAAATTAATTTTACCCCCCCTTTTTCAAAAAAATTTTTCCCATGTAAAATTTTTTTCCTACCAATTTTTTTTTTTTTTTAAAAAAAAAAAATTAAAAAATTAAAGCAGTTTAAAAAAATTAAAAGGGGCCCCAAAACCCCCAATCAAAATTTTGGGATTTTTGTTTTAAAAACTACACAAAGGGAAAAAAAAATTTTTTTTGGGGTTTTTTTTTCCTGTTTAAAATTTTGTGCTTTTTTTCCCAAAAAGTTAGAGCGTGATCTTTGTTGACCCTTTGGGGAACCTAAGTGGGCTTTGTTGGTTCTCTCCGGTCAGCGTGGTATGGGCGATTAAACCCGTGTAAATGTTTCGAAAAGCGATGGGGCGCGGATTCGTCCAGGGACGGAATTATACCCATACTGTAAGAAACTATAATCTTTCCCTTTTGCGTGGATAACATAACTTGCTCTATCACAAATATTAATGCCATTGTTTGAGTGAAGTTAAATCTACATTTACACGTTGCCAACCTTCAAACTGCTCTTGAAAAAGCACGTAAAAAACATTTGCCGTGGCTTTCAGCATAAAATTTGGTACCCGATTGCTTTGTGGCTCTGTGAGGTCACTGGGTTGACTAATTAACATTTAAATAAAATACCTTTAATGTCCCAACAAAATCTTGAATGAGATTTACATTTAGAACCATGACAGGCGCCTGGAGCGAGGATGCCACAGCTGCCACAACTTTGCTGCTTTCTCGTTAGGTTGCCGCTCAGTCAGAGTACATTTTGCGACAGCGCGCAAACATGGGTCCATTTAATCATAATAGTTTGATTTAGAAAGCGTATCGAGCAAAGTAGAATGCCATTTCTTCTTAAAAAAATTATGCATCTGTGATGTTATGGTTTTAGATTTCTTTGCGCGAGTCAAAGATACGGCGAGTTACATTTTCCCCGTACATGCTAGTTCTTATGGGCGCTGAGACAGAGAGAAAAATTTTCCCTTTCCCCGCTTCAAAATTTAGGTCCCTATGCTTGCCATCATTCGGTTTCGCGGCCACTTCCCGGCGAGCGTGACGTCACGTGAGGCTTCCCTACACGTCAAAGCCTGGTTTGCTCGTACTCGTCCGACAGTGTGAATTGCTTATTTATTACTATTCACTTCATTCCATGTATGCCTACATTGATTGTTATGCAGTATATTATGGCCAATCAAGTTGATGTAACTTACACAAGAACTCGTTCTGTAGGTTGCTCGCCGCAATCGGCAAGAATAACTGGTCACACTTTGACAGTTGTTATTACCGCTCTGCTATTAAACTACAACACATGAACCACAGAGTATTAGTTTGATACTATTTACAACTCCATGGTCTGCAGGTCTGATGCCTATGTGAATCTCTACTGAGGCACTCGCTTCTCGAACACACCGGTATTCTATAGGTTATGACTTCAAGTCGTTACCTAATCGACCATGAAGGTTTTGCAATTAAATCATAACTTGACTGTAACGTAAATCAGTGTTTGTAGTTAGTGTTGTTGATATTAAGTAAATAAATAAATCCGTATTTAGAGTCTACCCATTCAGTCACACAACTAATTTTCAGTGGGGGACAGTAAACCAAAGTGACCAAGCCAAACCCTGTAAGCCCCGACACAATCGACGACAGTGAACGATAACCTACCAAAGATCGATATTTTTAATAGGACATATAGCAATTAGTGGTATGGACAGTGCGAACACCCCGCGGATCAACGCCAGAATCAACTAGGCTGATTTCAGAACAACTTTAAATTTATTATGTGCATCGCTCGTTTCTAGGACGGCTCCAAAGTCACCCGTTTAAAAATTTCCTAAGAGACAAAACTGATGGACTTAAGTCCAAACCAGAAGTTAAAACACTTCTTACCATCTGCTTTGGAAGCAGGTGGGCTAACCACAATACCAACGAGCCACACATATATATTGTATATTCTAGTTGTGTTATTATATTTAAACCCTTTCGCTGGTTTGTTTTCTTGATGCAATATGTCTTAGTTTTGGAGAGTTTGTATTTTTTGGGGTGTGTGGATAGTTACAATAAACATCCCTTTATGCGGGACTCAAACCCCAACCCCAATCAAGGACGGCCAAACATCGGTGTTGAACTCGCCGTGAACGATGCTAGGACCAGCGACGTCAACGTCCCAACTGTGGCAACAAGCCAACTGTTGTGTTCATGCAGGCATAGAAGATAAAGACGAGATCTAATGCATTTTATTCTGTTTCGGTTGATGACCCGGCTGGGAATGATACGAGACGACCTAGGTCAACGCTTTGTCTGGGTTCTTTGTGGTGGTGAAGTGTAATCACTGTCTTGAACTCTGATCTATGAGCCGGCCCATGGCACGAGCGTAATCAGTGGCGGATACAGGGGCGATCGCCCCCCCCCCCCCATGATTCTTTAAAAATAAAAAAAATGATTTTATTATTTTATTGTGCACGCACCAAATGCACTCTAAAAACCTGATTTTCAAAATTTTCGCCTGCGGCGCTAATTTTTTTAAAACTCCCAATAAAAATCAACTTTTCTTATGTTGTCAGAAATAATCAGTTTGCCTCTGAAATGTGTTTTGCATCAGTGTACTTCGATTTATTAAGTTGTCCTCCTAGTGAATCGTTTTTAACTAAATAGGATAGACGTTTTAATAAATAAATAAAATGATGAATGAAAATAAGATCAAACGTTTTATAATAGTTGCAATCTAGGCCAATGCTGTAAATTGGAAGCTCGACATGGACGACAAACAAATTTGGGGCACACAAACTACATTGTTCCGTATTGCATTCCGCCCACCACTTTTTCTAAAAAAGGCCAAAAGCACTCTAAAAACATGACTTTCAAAATTTTCGTCTGCGGGCGATTAATGGGGGGCGGCCCCCAATAACCCCCGTGCGTCCGCGCTTAGTCCCCTTTCCCACGACTGGGACATGCACACGCAAATGCCCCCCCCCCCACCCAATGATTTTGTCCTAGATCCCACTGAGCGTAAGTGCAAACGCGGAAAGACTGTCACACAAAGTCGAACAAGACCTACAAAGGCGATGCATCTCTTAGTGGTCGACGGCCAGGCGGCCCCGGAGACGCTTATTTCGAAAGAGGTACCCCTACCGGCGGTAGAACAAGATGATATTACACTTTTTAGAAAGATTACTTCGAAAAACATACGATAAGCGTATCGAGAAAAAAACCAAACTTGTTCTACATGCCGTTTTTGGCGCTTTGAGTGCGCCGCGACGCTTCCGCACGGCGCTTTTACTCTTTTGATCATTATTTCCCAAAAACCAAACAAGATACATTAATAAATATGTACTATTGTTTAGAAGAAGAATATCCTTTCAGGAATACCCAAAAAAAGTTTCAAACCAAAAATTTTTCAAATTTCTGGTATTAAAATTCGGCTAAAAAACGCTTATTTTTTTCCAAGTTTGGGGAATTAAACTTTGGG
>JAMZAV010016022.1:0-12022 GCA_024449915.1 Sweltsa coloradensis | reverse complement strand
ATTTTTTTTAATTTTTTTAAATATAATCGTTATACGAGTTGAGGAAACATATAAATAGAATTGTATTTGTTTCATTTATGATGAGAAGTGCTAAGGCCGGTAGTCATGCTAGGTTTACACGGAGAGAAGATAAAAATGTAAGAAACAACCCTGGCTGTACGGGTGGGATCCGATGTGGGTCCCTGAGTCCAGGCCAGGTTCCCGTAGTTCAGTGTGGGATTGCATAAGGAACACACAAGGCGCCTTTTGGGGGAAAACAAACAAACAAGGCTAACAAACAAAAAACAACGCATCAGGTTTAAGAAGAGAAAATAACACTCATAATAATTATGGTGAAGCTTTACTTTCAAATAAATATTTCCATGCAACAAACTTATTTTAATGCTATGCTTGTTTATGGAATATTTATTAGGGCACATCAACAGATTAAGCTTATGTTTCAAGTTGTCCTATAAAAAGTAACCGATGTGTTCTCAACTAATATAGTGGATCGATATGCGTGATGGATATACGTGGATCCGATATGCGTGATGGATATACGGGGAACTTTTAAACTTTTGCTCGATCGATCGCTATACTTTCTCTTAACTGTTGACGTTTTCCCAGTAAGAAAATATACAAAACCATAATTTGTTTTTCTATTTTTATTGACAGAGTAGATCGAGAAATTACATGTTCATCCGTGTTTCTTTATTTGCTTAATGCACTGCAAAATACCTTTATAGAGATGAGGCAGACTTTCAGAAAAACGAAAGTTACAAAAGAAATCCCTTGACTCTTTGAAAGCGCAAAGAATAGACGAACCCCGGGTTACACCAAGATAAAACCCGGGAATTAAAATTTTTCCTTTGGAACCGAAGTCAGTTGACCGGGGCAACGCAACAGATAACTCAGAAACTCAAATCGAGTCTTAAGACAATTTTTCTGCTTCACTTTTGAGTAGATCATTACATCCTTCATAACACGGACCCCAAACGTGATTTAATTTGAATCTCTACTTATATACACGTAAATGGATGGTAGGCCTACCACGTTAGAAAGTACCTAACTACGAATACCACTTAACTAAAGTACATTTCCTAAATTTAAGAATAATTGAAAAAGTGAAAAAACTTAATTAGACAAACCACATTTGAAACAATTTGAGTAAAAAATGTATTGAATAAAATTTATATAGCCTTCATTTTCTATTGGCGTCGTCATACGTCACTTATTTTTTCAATGACGACTGTTGAAAGGCTATAGTAGGCTACTAGTAGGCCTACTAATAAAATGAACCGGCATAGGTCACGGGCTCGATACCCCCCACCAACTGAAAGTTTCGTTCAAAGTTTTCTTCAATCGTTAATGTTAATGATAATTGATAAGGATTGAGTACTCTTTAGCACATCTATCCAGTCACACCATATTTTCTTAGGGTTAGGTAGTCAATGACGAGGTTCACACTTGGGAAACTGACGGGTAAAAACAAACCGTGGGAATTAAACGGTAGTTAACTGGGTGTTCTATGTAGACTGTATTTATTGATAGATTTAATTATGGTTTACATTTTTTTAACTAGTGTGAATAAAGTCATCAATCATGATTTATTATTGTTATTATTTTCAACAAATCAAGCTACAAAGTACAATGTACACTTAACATGTTGAAGAGAATCAGAGAGGGCATAGCCCCATAGCAAGAATGCCTGATTCCCTTCATTAAAACTAATTATAATGTTATTTGAAAACAAAGAATAAAATAGTCAATAAATTAACATAATGTTGTAGTATCAAAATATGGTAGGACTAATGTAGTTTACCGACATATAAAAACCATTTTACCATTTCATTTTAAAATATTCTTTTATTCTATTCTTGAAATTTGGAGCATCTTTGATTTCTAGAGGAATAGTATTCCATAAAGTAACAGCTCACGGTTATAAAAATGATTTCGGTAGATAGATGTTCTAGCACGGGGAAGGTTTAAAATTAGGCCAGTATTATGTCGGTTATACTGTATTTTCTGAATTGTTATTCTTTTAAATGGATCAAGGTCAGTAACACCGGTAATTAAGTTACTTAAATATCCTAACATCAGTTTGTTTACAATAATTTTGTATTGATGGCAGTCCACATTTGTTTAAGCGCTCAGAGGCACTTTTATTTTTTTACATTTTTAAAATAACTTTTGTTGCACGGTTTTGAATAACCTCAAGTTTATGCTGTTTAGCTGAGAAGTTGGGTGCGAAGCTGGTAGACCATACGTTAATATAGGCGAATAGAAAATAGATATGCAGTTTTTTAAGATTTCGATTTACTTTTATATAAAATTTCGACTGACAAACCCAACAACTTGGAAGCTCTGTCCCCTAACGTTGTCTGTAATAAAATCCCATTTCAATCTGAATATATGGTTGTGGTGTATATTTAAAAGAAAAGTTAATAAAAAGAAGTGAATGCTTAGTAGTTCTCGTAGTGTACTAATGCCAGTTAACATTGATAGTCCATCGTGGTAATAACATGTACTTGAAAGTTGTAATGTTTTGTCCGTTAAAAAAAAGGAGGAAAGAAAAACAAGTAATTGTAAGAGTTTTTAAGTATAAAGAGTATTAAAATTGATTCGCCATTTTGAAAAAATAGCCCTCGCTATTTCATGGAACAAACAAAATACAAACTTTGGGAACAACGTACCTACTCAAATTATGTATTTTTAGTTACAATTTGATGGTGTTTGTCTTTTTTTTTACTGTCTACATGTTTACTAACTCCTAGTCCATTACATAGTTCAAACCGGGACGGGCCACAGGGTAAACTGAGGTTCTTCTATTTACAAAAAAATAAAATGAATCTGAACCCAAAAGGATTATGACAACGTTCGTGTAGATGATAGCTAAGATTTTAAAATAAATTATTTCACCACATATTAATCTAATCGAATAGTTAAAAACACAATTATCAGTTGATAATGTAAAAACCTATTTTTATTTATGTAGTTTTTTTTGGCTAACACTTCTTTATAAAGAAAACAAAGTTGTTTGAAAGACTATTTTTAAAAAATCTTAAATTTCCCTAATTATTTGGAATTAGGACCTTTATTTACTTGACTCATCGATTGTTAAACACAAAGTTTTTTCAAGGATTAATAAATGTTATTTATTATAAGTTTGCTGTAAGTTTTTAATTTTAATGCTATTTCCTTTATAGGATTTTTTTTTAACATTATGTTTATGGAAAGTAAGCAACGAAGTAAATTCGGTTTTGTAAAAAAGCGAAGAAGATGGTGACACAAAAATGTGCGATTAGTTTTTCTTGGTAGCGATAAAGGTAGCTTATACGTAACACGCTATTCTAATCCGGGAGATCGCCATATCTGAAAACCGAAGGCTTATTATTCCACAATAAATAAATAAATAATTTAATAAAACGGCGGAACTTATTCAATAAAATCTACACGAATTACCCAAAAATACAATGTGTGTATATATGTTTTACCTTGGTTTTATAGTAGTGACCATGTCGCTGTTATAATGGTATTTTAGACAGGAATTTAAAATGACTTAAATACAATGACAAAAGTTCTAAGAAGTGTTGCATGACGTTTTCAGATATTGTAAGCAACATTAATAATATGTTTGTTTGGAAACACTCTCAATGTAGTGTAAAGCAATGCAAATTATTTTCAACATAATAATATTGATATTTTGTGAGGTGGCACAATTCAATGTTGTGTTGCACCTCCTCTTAGATTTTAGCATTAATAGTCCCCTCTTGCAACTTTTTACACAACATCTCTCTAAGTTGCTACGTGACTCTGTAATTTAAGTGCACTCTTATTGTTGAACCAAATAAACGAGAATCCTACAAAAAAATCAACTTTTGCAACTCTCTTCAACTTTATTGAAACTTCAATTTTACCATTAAAGTTGAGTGTACAAACATAGGAGACTATCCCATCACACATCACATGCTGTACTTCGCAAAAGGATGTTCGTAATGAAAGGAAATGCTCAATGTTAATGAGACACTCTTATGGGTTAGTCGGAAGGAACTGAGTGCACATGTTTATGTTGTTAAAAGATGCAGAACCCAATTAAAAATTTCAAAATATTCAAATTCTGCTTATCATGGCGTTGAACTAAACCTTTATTAGATGAGCGTAGGCGAGCGGAAGCGAAGATTCCATTTTACTACACCGGGAGAAAAAAATCCGGAATGTTTTTTTTTTCTTTCTTTCTTTCTTTCTTTCTTTCCCGTATTTTTGTCTGTTTGTCCACACGATTCCGGCTAACCGGGGACTCCGATTGCGATGAAATTTAGGAGGCCTTCTAAATCTCTGATCTTAGAACTGCCACGTTTTTTAGCGCTGTCGGAAATTTATTTCTCAAGAAAGTCGGAATTTTACGATTTTTTCGATTTTTTAAAAATTTCTTCGACTTATAACACCTACATGCTTTATTCGATTTTAAAGATTTTTTCACAGAACCTTAATTTTAGGAATTTAGGTATTCGTGAGAGTTTTTGAGCGCAATGGGAAAAAATTATTTCTCATGAAATCAAAATTTTAAACGGGTTTTTTTTTTTTTAAAAACAATTCTTTGATTTAAACACCTACATGCTTTTCCCTATTGAAATTTGATTTTTCACAGAAACTTAAATTTTTTAAATTAATTTTTCGGGGGTAAAATTTTGAGCCCCAATCGAAAAAATTTTTTCTTATAAAATCGAAATTTTACGATTTTTTTTTTTAAAAAATTTTACGATAAAAAAAAAATTAAAAAATTTAAAAGGGTTTATTTTTTTTTTTAAATTTTAAAAATTAAATTTAAAAAAAAAATTTTAAAACTAAGTAATATTTTTTCACAAAACAACAAAAAACCCCAATAACACTTGGAAACTCAATGCATCAATTACGCTCAAAACCCAAAGCGGGGGGGATTTTAAGCGTTTTCCTAATGATTTTCCCAATAAAATTTTAAAATTTCCTACTGCTTGTAAATTTAAAGCGTGAAACACTTTTACTTTTTTTTCAGTGTTATTAGCGGAACCGAGAAGGGGGTTTAAAATTTCACACCTTTTGTTCCCAAATTTTTTCCTCCGCCGTCAACACGAATAATTCGCTAAAGCATATAGGGGGGAACCCTGGGGTTATGAAAACAGCTTCCGGGCAGCTAAGGTGAAAGGGGGCTTGTATCTGGTATCAATCGCTTCGTATTGACCCCTAGATAAACCATTTCGATGGTGAGAGTCTTGAATTTTGGCTGAGCCCCGGCCATACCCAAAACAATGGCCGCCGTTTTTTCAAATTTTTAAAAACTGGGGTACTTCGAAAAGTATTTGCCCAAATTTTAAATTTTCCAAAGGTACCTTTCGAAAGGTAAATGATAGAAATTTAAATAAATGTAACAAATTTTCAAAAAAATCCCATATTTTTTAAAGGTTTTATTTTGATAAAAATCTAACTGTTTACTTTACACTTTCCTTTTAGGGAAACGATTTTACTGGGAAAAAAAGGTTTTTACTTTTTTCTTAATTTTGCTTTTTTTGGTGGGATTATTTGTATGTTTTTTTAATGAATCCATGCTTTTAAATTTTTCGAAAATTAAACCCCTGATTTTTATTTTTAAAACCGAGGGCATTTGAAAGAAATATAATGTACTATTGTGTGATCTTTATTTTTCAAATACATTTTGTCGAGGCACAATTGGTGAAAAAAATTAGATATTTGGTATAAACCCGATTCTTTTAAAACCAAACTTAAAAAATTTTTTGAAGGGAAAATTTCGATTTTTTTATGAGCCCTTCCCTGGGCAAAAACAAGAGGGGCCGCCGCCCCTTTGAACTTTTTAAAAACCAAAAATCTTTAAAAGTTTTTTCCCCCCCCGTTTTTTTTAAATTTTTAAAGGTATCTTTGGAAAAGGGTAATAAAAAGGCTACAAATATATATCAAAAATTTTTTTCCAGAAATTTTAATTTTTTTAAGGTTATGTTTTTTTGAGTTTTTTGGTTTTTTTAAAAGTTTTTCAGGGGCCAATGGGTTTAAACAACTATGTATGGGGTTTTCAACCCATTCTTTTTTGAAACGTGATTTAAAAATTTTTTGGGGGGAAAAAATTTTCGTTTTTTTTACTGGGGCCTTTCCCAGGGGGCAAAAAAAAGAGGCCGCCCCAAATAAAACCTTTTTGACTCGCATTTTCCTTAAAAGTATATACCCGTTTTTTAAAGGCACGAAATCCGTGAAAAGGAAATTAAAAGAAAATAAAAAACATATATTACTTTTTGTTGGGAAACATTAATATTTCTGAGGTTAGTTAAAACAATTTAAATTATTTACCACACTCGTCATCGGTATGGAACTTTTTGGCGCATATTTTTTACATGAAAAAAAACGGTGTTTTTTGAATATGTTTGGCTTTTTAAATTCCGGGTTTAATATTCTTTATTATTCAATGAGTCCTTATTTTTTATGTTCCAAAACCAAATATACCCCAGAAAAAATGTATTTAAAAGCGGGCTGTGAAATGAATAAAAATATGATAGAGTTTTTTGTTTCTTGATGTTTTAAACCCCTTTCGTAGAGGCCCAAAAATTGATGAAGGTTTATGTATCTGGTACCCAATGGGATTCGTTTAAAACGTCCTTTAAAAATTTTTGGAGGTCCCCCCGTCGCAAAAAAAAAAAAAGATGGGCCCCGCCAAAAAAAACTTTTTTAGCTTAAAATTTTTCTAAGTTTAATTTGGGACAGATTCTTTTTCAAAGGGTTCCCCCGTTGGAAAGGAAATTTAAAAGGGAGCAAAAAAGTTTTAATTTGGAAATTTTTTCACAAAAACGTTTTATATTAATGGGGTTATCTTTTTTTACTACACTCGATTGTGGCGTTAGGGAAAAAATTATAACGGTTATATGTAAAATATTTTTTTTAACCTTTGTTTTTTAGTAACGACTTTGACGCTGGTTTTTTTTGGGTTCCCCAAAACAAAAATTTAAATAAAATTTCTTCCCCCGGGGATTCCCCCCGGGGCCCCAGGTGGAAAGAGTATGACATTTATGAAATACAAGGGCCACGAAAATCTCAAAAAACCCAAAAAAAAAAATTTAATATATTAAGCAAAAATTTTAAAAAATACCCCCCCCGGGGGGTTTAAAACTCGGGGACCTAGCTGTAAAGGGTCATTCCCCTTTCCCAAAACTGGCCCCGGTTCAACCCCCGGGTTTGAAAAAACTTTTATTTATTTCTGTTTTTATGGTACCAAAATAACAGCGCAAAGCCCCGCTTCTTAAAAACAAAGGTTTAAAAAATTATATACTAAAAAGGTTTTATTTGTTCCATAACTGAAACCCAATCGGGGTTTTAGTAAAGAAAACCTAAGTTAATAAAAACGTTTCGGAAAATTGAAAATTTTAATATTTTTGGGGCCCCTTTTAATTCCTTTTTCAACGGAAAATTTTGAAATAAATCTTCAATTATTTTAGAAAAAGGTAAGCTCAAATTTTTTTTCGGGGGGCCTTTCTTGTTTTTTTTTTGGCGGGGGGTACCTCATAAAAATTTTGTTAAAGTACGTTTAAATAACAAATCGGTTGAAAACCAATACATAATCCTGTAAATAAATTTTTGGGTGCCTCTACAAAGGGTTTAAAACTTTCAAGTAAAAATACTTATGCATAAAATTTAAACACAAACAAAACGAACAATAACCAGGGGTCAGAAAAAAAAAAAACTCCCAAAAAAATTTCCTAAATTTTCGGAAGCTCCGTTCCACACCTATGTGAAACATAGGTGAGAGGGGGGCCCGGGGCCCCTGTCCAAGTCGCAGGGGAATAAAAACCAAAAAAAACTATAAAAGGGGGGAACGCGAGCTCCCAAAAAAGGGAAAGGAAACCCCCTTTTCGAGGGAAAAAAACTAGTGGGGGATTGGGAAAATTTACTTTTAAAATATAAAGGGAAACCCCAAGTTTTTTAAGGGGAAGATTTTGGGAGGCCGAAACAATGGATTTTGTTGGGGGTTTGCTGTCACCACCTAGTGCGGATTTCCCGCCGCTTTGGAACCAGTGGGGGGCGCGAGCAACTAGGGCGGGGCGTGCGCACAGGGAAAGATGCTGGTGACCCCGAGAGGACGTCATTCCCCTCCCCGCCCCTGGGGAAAGGGAAAACGGAGCTTCCGAAAATTTACCATTTTTTTGGGAAAAGTGTTTTATTTTTCTGCCCGGGGTTATTTTTCCCGGTGTTTGTTTTTTAATTATACTTCCCGGTCTAAGAGTCGGGGTTTTTAAATAACTATAGGCATATATTATTCATTTACACATGCCGTCGCTTCAAATACATTATTTCGGGGTTTTATTTGTGGAACATAAAAAGTAAGGACCCCCATTTAAAACATAAAAAGAAAATTTTTACGGATAAAACAAGCCAAAAATATTCCAAAAAAACCCTTTTTGGGCATGTAAAAAATTTTGCGCCCTAAGGGGTTTCCTAGGATGGGCGAGTGTGGTAAATAATTTAAATTTTTTTTTAACATAAAATCAGTAAATAATTTAAAGTTTCAACAAAAATTTAAAAATTTTTTTATTTCTCTTTTAATTTCCCTTTTCAACGGCAAAACGGGCATTAAAAATCGGGTATAACTTTTAATGATATGCGAGTCAAAAAGGTTTTATTGGGCCCCCCCCGGGCCCTCTTTTTTTTGCCATGGGAAAAAGGGCCCCAGTTAAAAAAATCGAAAAATTTTTTCCCCAAAATTTTTAAATCACGGTTTTTAAAAAAGAATCGAGTGAACCCCATACATAGTTTTTTTTCCCTTTTTGTGCTCTGAAAAAAAAATCGTTTTTAAAAAAAACAAAAACCTCCCCAAAAAAAAAAATAACCTAAAAAAAATTTAAACCCTTTTTGGAAAAATTTTTTTATATTTATTTGTAGCTCTTTTTTTTTACCCTTTTTATGATACCCTTTAAAAATTTTAAAAAAACGGGGGGGGGGGAAATACCTTTTTAAAAATTTGGAGGGGTTTAAAAAGTTCTGACGGCGGGGCCCTCTTGTTTTTGGGGCCCAGGGAAGGTCTCAGTAAAAAAAACGAAATTTACCCCTTCAAAATTGTTTTTAAATTTGGGTTTATAAAAGAATCGATTTTTTACCAAAATCTAATTGTTTCAAACCCTTTTTGCCTCGACAAAAATGTATTTGAAAACATAAAGAAAACACAATGTTTGCATATATTCATCACACAAGCCACGGGTTTTTACCTAAACTCAGGCTATAATTTTTCAGAAAATTAAAAGCATGGATTCATTTTAAAAAAAAATACAAATAATCTCCAAAAATGCAAAATTAAGAAAAAAGTAAAACCTTTTTTCCTAGTAAAAAATCGGGGGCCATAAAGAGAAAGTGGAAAGTAAACATTTTTTTGGGGTTTTTATAAATAACCTAAAACATTTTGGGGGTTTTTGTTTTAAAATTTTTTCATTTTAAATTTCCCATCATTTACCTTTTGAATGGTACCTTTTGAAATTGAAATTTAGTCAATACTTTTCGAAGTTTTCCCGATTAAAATTTGAAGGGCGGCGGGCCCTCTTGTTTTTGATATGGCCGGGTTCCCGCCAAAAAAAACAAGACTTCCCATCGAAAAATTTTTTATTCCCAGGATCAATTCGAATCGATTTTTATACCAGGGAAAATAGCTCTTTCAAACCCTTTTGGCCCCCGGAATTACCCATGCTCCCCTACTAATAATGAAAAGACGCCCCAATCCCCAGCCCTGATAAAAATGACTCCCTCGTTTTTTTCTGCCACCGTTCTATGCAGTGGCGTAGGGTACGCCTTTTCGGGCCCCGGGTTTCAAACTGGCACACGGGCCCCCCCCATTTTTGTTCAAACGCACAAAAAAAGTACACAAGGGGGGTTGTTTTAATTACTTTTGTACCCGACCTCATTTTAAGTTTTTCTTACGTTTTTTTTTTTCGGCAAAGCAAATTTTTAAAATTTTCCCTTTGGGCGTCCATTGCTCCTGGCCCCCCGTGGTTTTTCCAAATTTACAAAATTGGGCAAGACAAGGGAAATCTTTCTTTTTCATTGTTTTCGTCGCAAAAAACGTTTTTTTTAATTTGTTTTTTTTTTCCCAAAAATTGATCGTTCCGCACTTGCCACGGGGGATGGTAATGTGAGGAATAGCATTAAATCTGTGAATGGGCCCCTACATCAGGAAAACTTGAAGAAAGAGCAGCTTTTTGTACCATTAACAGTGTTGCAAGTTCCATTTTGAAGTTGTTTTTAAAATCTCTGTTTTTAAAAACATGATCGGAAAGCAAGTAACTGCCCGGGAAACTTAGATGAAATGTCGGTAGTGTACTTGAAACGAGTGTCGAAAGCAGCGCATATAGTTCATCGTCGTTCAGGGAAATTTGAATGATTGTGGATTGTTCACGACGTCGGTCATGCCAAAAAAATTCTTCTTTAATGGGCTTGTCACCACATCGAGACTTGCGTAGAAAAAATAAGGCCTAACTTTGAAGCTCATTTCAGCATTTTGTCAATCGCTGGTCTACACAAAGCTCATCAACATGCGTTTTAAATTTTTGTATGCATTTTTCTTCAAATCGTGCTGGTATCCCCTATTTATCACACATATTGTGCTCCTCTACATTCTTCAAAACTGTTCCTTAGAGGTGACAGTGTGTCATATGCATTTTCTAGAAGTGTAGAACCCATGCAACAGTTTCGAAACCGCTTTGACTGTTTCAAGAATTTTGTTTGAACAACCAACAAACAGCACAAGTTAAAAATTTTCAAAGTTTTTTTTTAATGACAATGCTTCTCTGCGTCTTTGTCAATGAGTTGGAAAAATTTGAAAATGTTAGCCTCAATAATTTTGCATCAATAGAAATTTGAAAACTATCAGGTTAAAACCATACATACATGGAGTTGGAGAGAGGGCCCGGGCCCCTCCGGGGCGCGGGCCCGAGTGCAACTGCACCCTCTTCCCCCGATAGCTACGCCACTGGTTCTATGCCCACGAAAAAAATTCCGTCTTCTTTATTTCGAAAAAATCTGAACTTTCCAAGATAACCTAACCTATTGTACTCAGTTTGTCCACTTCTTTGATTTACATTCACTTTGCAAACTTCATCATGTACAAAAAAAGTTCCGAGACTCGAATAGAACGGGCCTCTTAAGATCAATACACTTCTAGAAAAAATACTCTTCGCTTTGAAAAGAACACCTTCTAAACTAAAAGCAGTGCGCATGTAAGCAAATATGAATTGATTCGTACACCGTCCGGGTGAAAGCTGTGCTGTAAACTGTTTTTCTACTAGTGCAGTGATAAGTAGGGTTGGGGGAGTTACCTAGTGCGCTAAATGTACGTTTGTCGGCCGACTCTTCGCTGCTCGGCGCGTGTGAAGGTGATGTCTCAACGAACAAGACGAGTAATATCGCCGAGATGTGAATTTTTTGGAAACAAAACACGAACACCGCTTTGTGGTAGCAATTACTCTCAATTATTAAGATACAGCAGTAAACGTTCAGTTTTATATTTGACGAAAATATTTAAGGGAAACGTCCTGGTTTTTTGAAAATTTTACTTCATTTTAGCCCTTTATAGAAGAGTGGGAGACATATATCCGCTATTTGGGAATAAAAATCAACTTGAGTATGAAAACACAAAAATACACAACATTCAAGGGATGTACTCGGGTCCCGGATATTTTTCGCCTGCAGTAAATTCATTTCGAAAAATGAAAATAAAATTACTGAAAAAATGCAAACATAATATTTTTGGAAATAAACTAAAATTTTTATTTGTTCCAACTTTGTTGTAATTTGTAATCCAAAATCGGCGTTTTCCTCCTAAAAGATGGAGGATTTTATTTTAATTCTAAAATTCTTTAAAAATCTCAAATTTTAAATTGTGGTAGAAAATCTGCCTTCTATGTTATTAATCTTATTTATTAATATGGGTGGACTAGTTTAACTACCTACTAATGTAACGTTCTGGTACGCCTGTAAACTCTTTAAATAGCGAATATTACCCCCCAAAAAAAATTAACTTTGTTTA
>JAMZAV010016021.1:0-30683 GCA_024449915.1 Sweltsa coloradensis | reverse complement strand
CTAAGCTCGCACTGAACAAGACGCCAATCTGAACAAAGACGCCACCACCTGAACACAGGAAGCAACTGACCACAAGTCGCAATCCTGAACAAATCGCACTGCCCACAGCCAACTCGCACACAGTCGCACAATCTGAACACAGACGCAACTTGAACACAGAAGACCAACTAGCACACAGTGCGCAAATGAACACATCGACAACTGCAACAGCGCAACTGCTGAAAACAAAACGCAACCTTGAACACAAGACCGCAACTGAACACTTAGTAACAACTGAACACAGTCCGCGACCGGTGATCTGAACACTAAGCGCGCAACTGCACACAGTACGCAACTGCACACAGTCGCAACTGTAACACAGATATTTGCCGTGTGTCTCAGTCGCCACCCCGACATGCTGTGCAGTTGATCATAGCGTGTGCTTCAGCTTGAGATTGTGTTCAGTTGTATAGAGCCATCCTGAAACGATGAGCATACAACAGAGGTTACTACTTTGGTTGGGAACTCCGCTATGGCGTGTAAGCTCAATTACGCTCGCACATCTGTGGGAGAAGACAACAAATGACACAACGACATGATTCGTTTTTTCTGCCACCTGACTGCTCGCTCATGAAGTTATTATTTTATTTTTTAATTTATTTTGCTGGCTTGTCTGAAATTTTCCCGATTAGTTGACGGCGTTAGCCTGCCATACTATAATTCCACTTCTCAAACCACACAAAAGCATAAGTCGATGTGCCGGACTTCATATCGCCCATTAAATTTCTCTGACAAGTGCTTTTGCCCAAAATTGTTCGAAAATATGATCAACAAACGCACTAATGTGGATGCTGCCGAAGACACGCACACGGTTTATTCGGCGCATACCGCCAATTAGTGATTTCCAGTCAACGTCGTGTGCACCACCATCGACCACTTGTTTTTTTTTTTGCGTTCGATAAGAGACGTTTATTAACACGCAAGCGTTTGTAGCAAAACAACAATTGTTGTTGGTGTAGCTTTTTCGACATTTCCAAAGCCATACGATTTACAACATGGAGCAGTATAATATATCTTCAACAGATTCACGAGCTAGAGGGTTTTCGAGGCTCAACATGCCCAAAATTTGATAGCAAAACTTTTTAAAAAGATAGAACTTCAAAGTGGTGAGTTAACAATGTTTTGCTCAGACTCGTTCCTCCCTGCGAAACAGGTTGTTACTACCACAAGGCTCGAGTCTTCGTCGCGCTATACACTGTTTTGCCTATTGAGAAATCAAACAGTGTGGTAGATTTGTTATCCCCAAAGAGCCTCAATGTCGATAATGCCTTATTTGTAGAATGACCCTCGGGAGCCGGGAATCTTCTACAGAGATCGGTAATTTATCAACAGCCTCAAAGACACAGTACAAATTAGGATTGATATCAATTAATAAGTAGAATGCCGCGCTCGAAAGCGGGGGGCGACACTGATTAACTCTCCCGAAAAAACTCGTGCATTCATTTTAGCCGTCTTACAAGGAATCCACAATGACCCACAACTATCGTTTCAACAATGGCTAGCAATTCATAATTCAAAACAAAGTCGTCTTGCTTCTCGCGCCATGCCGTTGTGTGCTTTGACAAATAAGTCTAAATTAGAAAGACCACGGTTGCTGAGCATTACGCAAAAAAATACATAGTTGAAAATCAACCTATCGAAAAGTTCTCAGTAATACATCGTGCCCGCTGGCGTGCAGATATGGACCTTGCATGTTGAGAATCATACGGATCTCTAGTTTGCCTCAAGAGGGACTATGATGCTTTAGTTATGACTCTTCAGCAAGCTATACACAACCCTTTTCACAAACTTCTAGACACCTGATCACACCATTGTGCGTCTTCGTATTAGCTCTTGGTAGCATTTCGAACAAGCCCCGGTAGTCAGCTTGTAGACGAGTCAGTGTAAGTCCTTCCTTAGCAGAACGGACTGAAAGAAAGAAACCTCTTGATGGATCGTATGTAAGACAAATTCAAAGCTATGCATAACAATCCAAGCAAATCGGATATGTTAAGTTTAACACGACAATATGTACAGACACATTGATAAACCAAATCCCAAGGCATCTCTCTCCAACGGGCATTAAGATAGCTAAACATTTTGCTTAAATCTCTAATAGAATTTCATCCTAGCCCAAAAGTTATATTAATATATGTATTAGCAAAACAACCCGCCCTGGTATTCCACAGAGCCGAATTATTTGGATAATTGAACTTTGTTGCGTTTTTCCACCCAATCTCACTTGCGATAGCTGTATTTCAAAATTAACTTAAGAAGATTTGCCCATATGAACCATCAAAGGGTTTTACTTTGGTATTACACAGATGGCTCCAAACTTGACAACAATGGTGCCGAAGTGCCTTTTTATGCTACACACCTTAATCTAGACGTTAACAGGCTAAAGAAGACGTGTGAACTTCAGTTTTACACTCTGCCCAGAGATTATTTGCCAGTAACCGCTGAAAGCCTCTCTAAATACATTCATACGCTGTCAGTTGCTACGCCAGAAGATACTCTCTCGCTGCTTTCCAGATCAGCTTAAGATTCACTTCAAGCTATAAAACTCATGTATTTTAAGTCAATCATTTGGTACAAGCCCACATTCCCAATTCTATTTAAGAAAAAAACTAACTCTAAGGCATTATAATAGAGTTTATGCATAAGGATACCCTGCGACACAACTACCTAAGTGTCGGCAGAGACGGCGCCAATATGCAACACGTCTCGATCGCGCAAACACACAGCTACTGCTAAGCGATCAGCTCTCCCAGCGTCGCCGACGATTGATTTCAATCTAGTTCCCGTTCCAGATGTCAAGAGTGGAATACAAATCACGCGCATAAGATTGTTGGCATTTGCTGACAAAGCATCACGTGGGATGTGCTTAGCAAAATAACAAATTGCAAGAACTGTGATAGACCCACAATTGATAACAAAAATCGCCTCTCACACTAGTCTCGACTACTCACGCTCAGGAGAGCAAGGTTCGGTATATTACGTACCTAGAATTACGTATAAGGAGCATTACACCACTAACACACGGATATTCTAATAACCAGAGAAAAGGTCTATTCCCGATATGCCATGACACATGTACTGATTGTACCTTTAAACCCCGCTAGCATCACGTATGCTAGCCCAGATGGCCAAATATGATGCATGCCGCACGCAATCTTGCAAATACTCTACCAATCATCCATGAAGCAACTTCTATCATATGATAAACGACCCGCGACAAACTTAATAAAAACATTTCTAAATTTACTCATCCATTAGTAATAACTATTAACAAAATATTAATCACATCTTACAATTGTTTCTTCTTCTTTAATTTTCAATACATACATAACTTTATTTATTTTCAGCTGATGACACTTTCTTTCGTCTTCAATTGTATTTTGTTATTTCATACACTTAGAAACAAATTCTAATCATCAAACATACCTGCACATTCACTCTTCTCATTATCACTTCCTTCACAGGCGCGCGCCGCAATTAGACCTAACCGCGCTTGTAAGCCGCCCTCAGTTTCTCACGTCGTCTGTACGTCGCACAATATCAAGCCTAGAGACGGAATGGAGCCTTATAGTACTCCCCGAACTAGACGGTGCCCTCTGGCAATCTCGTTGGGCAACACCTCCTCTATCTGCATTAAATGAATAACTCCCCGACGAGATGACCATACCCAAGAACGGAGACGAGACTGAAGACGATGACGACCGCGCACGCTATGAGAACCCCCCCCCCTCTCTCTTCCCCTACTGTCGGCTTAAGGTACATGATCTAGCTATAGAGCCCCACCTTCCCATAGTATCTCCTAGACAAGAGTGGCGCATTGTGTCCAAACGGTTGACGCGCCCTTTATCCAACCAAATTTAAAATAACTCTTCTCCTACCCGTAGCTGTTTCTGACCAGCATGGGCCTGACCTCCCCATATCTTCTATGGTAGAGTAAGGCCGCCTTGAGTCGCATTATAGACCTAACGCTAAACACAAAATAAATATAATTTTTTTTTCCCAAGCATTTTACTGGATATGATCCACATAGCGTTAACATGCGAAATTTAGTGCGTGTTTTAATATGCTTTATTGCTTCTGTCTTGAACTTTAAACTTCCGTTCCTCTTTACACAAGCATTACGCTTATAATAGGTCAAATTTTCCACTTCGGAATACAAAGTATCCCATCCCCATTTTCCCCACTATTCGTTTTGCACCCTTTGCCTGACGCTATCAATCTCTGAACTTTTATTCATACTTGTTCGATTTTATAACACCTTTTGATTCAAGACACCTGTACTATCTGCATAAAAACTTTTATTTTCTCCTAGTCGCAGTTTTTTGCAGACGCGTAGACCTAATGGAATGTCAATGTGAAGTATGAAATTTCGAAAACCCGTCGCTTCCTAAGCCGCTGCTGATAGCAGATGAATCCAGTTGAATCTTTTGATGAGTCACCGGTCGTGAAGCTAAGCGCCTGGAAGTAAAGGAATACCTTGGGACGCTGGTCGGCAGTTGAAAAGACGGGATCGAAATCGGAAACTACCTTTTAAGGGACGTGTTTTAGTGAGACAATTTTAGCCTTCCGTTTATTTACTAAAGGCCACCACTTTTAGTAAAAGTGCTGCGTCGCTAAAAGAGACGTTGGAAGTTATTGCTATAATACGGCGCGCGGCCTTCGAGCCTGACATGGGACTCGAGCAAGTACGCAGTTTTATAAACTATTTTCCACTACTAACTTTTTTAAGCTTGCCTGCATATAAACTCATTCAAGGACCTCCTACGAATCTAATTTTATAGATGGCTAATATGCCCACCCGTTTTTTTTTAATACCCTGTTCTACAGCAATAACCGACTTGGTTAACAACAGAGTCGATTATTAATAATTCGACTTTGTCGTTTTTGCATTAAAACTACAACTTAGTCCGTGCCTAGTAGTATACAAAATTAATTTTAGAATGCATTTAAGCCATATTTAACATCAAATGTGTATCTTTAGTATTCACAGATTGGTTATAAAATTGACAACTAAGGTTGGGCCTCCAAGTACCTTTTGTAATCCAGAATTCGAATAGGCTCACACACGTCCATTTAACCACGGCTAAACTCTAGCCCCAAGAGAAAAGTTGTATTCCCAGATGTCGCATTACATTAATGAATAATGATGTACTTTAACCGGTCATCATATGCTAACCGAGATAGTACCTAAATATGATGATTTATTAGTTTACGCCCCCCCCCCCTCATTTGATCTACTAACAATCATTTGAAGAATTCTAGCATATATGAAAACTGCGACAAATTTTATAATATTTCTCAACTATAAGTCAATTAAATTTAACAACATTAATTCCAATCATAACACATTTCTTAAGGTTAACGGTTAACACGCCATAGTCTTCTCACGTCTGTCGCTCATACCTTAAGTCTACTATAAGTAGAGTGAAGTCTTTCGAATGACATTGGATCTTTATAACAACATTACTAAAACATTAGTTTTAAACCGTCCCCCTTTTTTTTTTTACCTTTTTTTAGCCCGGGGGGAGGAGTAGAACTTGGCCCCCCTCAGAGCATGGCTCTGCACTAATCGTGAGAAGCGCCCCGATTAAACTCGAAAAAGTACCACCTCGCCAAATATCAGCTAGATAAGAGCCGCGAAGTATCCCCATTACTCCCCAAACTAGAGGCTGAGCCTCTGGGCAATCGTGCGTCGGGGACTGTTGCACCTTCCCTTGACGACCCCCGGCGACGATGACAATGGGGTGAACACAAACGAACAAGATGGACACAAAGACTCACCAATGACTGACCGCCGACGCTTAGAGAACACCTCCTTCCTCCCCGTACCCCGTGCTATGGTTGACAAGGCAGCACCCGGCTCCTCCTCCCCACCCCCATTCTAGGCTAGAAGTGAGTGCATTAAGACCCTAACGGCTTGAGCGTCTTAAGCCAAATAAACCATAGATTTAACTCTTTAAAGGTAGCCCCCATTAGCAAACAGACTCAAATCAACAAATCCAAACGGAAAAAATACCTTCATATATCCCTTGTTTAGAAAACCTATTGCAGTTTTATAAAAATGAATTACCCTTCTAATAGATACTCCCATTACAACTCAATATTAATTTTATTATTCCTAAAAAAACGAGTTTTTTTTTTTGAATGTAACGATTAATAGGCCGTATACATTTTTATCATCATCTTTAATTTTGCTAATTCTTGATCCTACTTTAGTGTTCCACTAGTCAGATCTCGGTTAGCTAGAATATTAGGCCCTCTAGAGCTCTGCTATGCTAAAAGGCCATATCCAAGAGGAAAATCGTACATATACCTCGCCAAACAGCAGCTACGATGATGGAAGTATATTATTATCCCCGCGGAAAACCAGAGCGCTAGCTCGAGGTGGGGCGATCTGGCAATTCAGTTCCGTCGGGTACACCTCACCCCCTTTCCCCCCCCTCTTTCTGCACGACCTAACTCTCATCGACGATGACAAGACACAACGAACGCATGACAAAGACGGGTAGTGTACGACCGCACCGATCTAAGTGAGAAAAAACCCCATTCCTCCCCTCACCCGTGCCAGGTCCTATAGACCAGAATTTCTGGCCCCTACCTCGCGTAAGTGTTTCTTGGCTTAAGAGTGGAATCCATTATAGACACTAACGGTGACGCGCTCTTTCTTTATCAAAACAAACCAAAAAATAAGCCGCTCCTCCCCCAATTATACCCTAGAGACTAGATTCGCTGCATTTATGATCCGAACGCCGTTGACGCGCCTTAATCCGAATAAACAAAAAAAAAATCCCCGATGACGTCTTCCCCAGAACAACGAACATATTCGAAGAATGACAAAGACAAAGCATCGTCATTGCTTCGTGACAAAGACAATGACTAATCCCGCTATTAGGCACACCCCGGGATAGAATTGCACCCCAGAGCATGCGCCTCTAGCCTAATCGCAAAAGGCAGATTCAAGAGAAAAAGATCCACCTCGCAAACATCAGATAAGAAAGAGCCTTACTTCCCGAAACTTCCGGGAAACTAGAAGCTAGAGCACCTCTAGGCAATCGTCTCTGGCAGGCACTATCTGACCATTCTTCCCCTGACGATCCCCCGACGACAGATGACAATGACACAACGAAACGATGACAAAGACGATGCACGATTGCGACGTTAAGAAACCCCCTTTCTCCCTAATACCGTGGCTGTTCTGACCAGCAATGCGGCCCACCTCCCACACCCTTAATTTATAAATAAGAGGCTAAATAAATAAATAAATAAACAAAATAGCTAAATAGGCTAAGATTGCGTGCATTATGACCAACGGTTAGACGCGTACCATTAAATCCAATCAAACAAAAAAGACAATGACGGACGCTACGTAGGAGCAACCCCGCCTTCACTCCCTCCTCTTACCGCTGGTCTAGGCATCACCGCATCAGCCATGGGCCCCCACAGTCCCACACTTATCCCCTAGGAATAGAGTAGTCCAGCATGATGTCCTAACGCAGTGACTTCGCCCCCTTTATACCAAACAAACTAAAGAAAAGTTCTTCTTGCATACCCGTGGCTATGCCCACCGTCTGGGCCTGGCCGCGCTAGAATTGGCTCAGAGAATAGCTCGACATGCCCTAATCGTAAAAGCGCTATTCAGAGAAAACAGCCTGACAACCTCGCAATACCAGCTAGCTATGAAGCGTGATAGCTTATTTTACTACCTGAAAAGTAGAGACCGAGCTGCTGGCCCAATCGTCGTCGGGGACCTTGCTCCCCCTTCCCTTGCACCGACCTCCCGACGACGATGCCAATTGGCACTACAATGCAACTATGACAAAGACTATGACGACCGCGCACTTGAAGAAACCCCCTTTACTCCCCTTACCCGTGGCTGGTCTAGATCAGCCATAGCCCCCCCACCCCACCCCCCTAGGTAGCAGTGGGCATATGACCTAAACGGTTGACGCCGTCCTTATCCCAAATAAACCAAAAAATACTGCTAGGTGTTTCGGACCAACATAGCGCCCTACCTCCCCATATCCCCTTGCTGGCGCTAGAGTAGGCCGACCATTATGACCTAACGTTTTAAACCAGCCATAAGAATCTGCTCTCTATTATGCGCCCGGGGTAGAATTGGCCCCAGCAAGCATGGGTGGGCGAGCAGGGAGTGGGGTCGGGGGACTCTGCTCAATCGTAAAGGCGATTCAATAGAAAAAAGCACCACTCGCAAAACATCAGCTAGTCAGAGAGGAGGTAAGTCTTACTCCCAAACTACGAGCGGAGCTCTGGCAATCGTCGTCAGCGGGACCTATACGCCCACCCCCTCTCCCTTGACGTCACCCCACGGCGACGATGAACAATGACATCAAACGAACGATGACAAATGACGATGACGACCCGCGACGTGAGAAACCCCCTCTCCCTACCCTTGCCCGTAGTAACCCATGCGCTGCGTTCTGCCAGAATGGCGCCCCCTCCTCCCCCCCACCCTCTAGGCCCCTAGAGTCGGTCATTTATCGACCTAACGGAGTGACGAGCTCCTTAACCAATAAACTAAAAAAAACTAAAAAACTTCTTGATTACCTTTCCAAATACCGAGCAATACACAGCCCAACGCAATTTGATCTCCTCCCCGTCTTTGGGCCGGGCGTCGTTTAGAATAGCGCCTGACAGAGCATGGCCTACTGCTTATCGTTAAAAGGCGATACAAAACCCAAAAAAAACAATAAAAAACTAAAAAAAAAAAAAAAAAAAAAAAAAAAAAAAAAAAAAAAACAAACAAAAAATAAAGCGATTCCACGAGAAAAGTCACCTTCGAATACATCAGCTAGAATAAGGGTAGATAGTTAACTCCAAGAAATAGCCAGGCGCAGCTACTGGCCAATAGTCATCGGGGCACCTTGCCCATTCCCCCCCCTTATAAAACCCTGTGACGACGCAATGACGACAATGAACACACGAACGAATGCCAAAGACGATGCCGACGGCGAACGTGCATGAACCCACTTTATTACCCCCATACCCTTATGGCCCTGGTTCAACTGACCAGCATGAGGTCCTTCCCCCCCCACCCACATAAAGCGTTAGAGTAGAGCATTTATGACCTAACAGCGTTGACGCGTCCTAACCAAATAAACAAAAAAAAATCATATGCAATGAAATTCTTATCATATGATAACGGCTACAAACATCTTCAATTTCACCATTCGCGATAAGTATATTTATTAACAAAATTAAAGTCACATACAAAACACATTATCTTTATTGTGTTATTTTATTTCCATTAAATTAATATTTCTCTTCTTTTGCTATACATATAACCACCATAAATTTAATTTTCAATTAATCATACTAGGTAAACATAATATAATCATCAAAAACGCCATAAAACAATTTTTAATATCTCAGGCGGCGCAACATGACCAACCCGACCCCCGTAGAGCGCTCTAAGTTTTGTGGGGGGGGGGGGTCTCACAGCAGACTTTTATATCGTTTAACTTGACATGTCCTTACATGGCGCACCCCCGTTGGTTTGTTTAATGCCGGCCGGGTAAGCATTGCGCCCAGAGCTGCGTGTTGTGGGGGCGTGTGGGGGTGGTTTTTTTTTTTTTTTTTTTGAGGAGTTTTGTGGGGGGAGGGACCTCCACCACCTCTCCGCCCTGAATCGTTCAAAAGGCTGATTCAAGATGAAAACGTTCCCCTTCGCCTAAACATAATGATATATGCGAGGGAAGCTATTTTATCCCGAAAAATAGCAGGCGCATACTGCATGCCGCGTCCATCGTCTGGGACTTCGCCCCCTTCCTTAGACGAACCTCCAAGGCGGACGACGATGACGACAATTGCGTCCCACCACGAAACGAGGACGAAGACAATGACGCACCACCCGACGTGAGAACCCCTTATCCTCCCTTACCAGTAGGCGGTTCTGAATAGCATAGTAGCCCCTCCTCCCCCCCCTTTAAGGCGGTTTTTGCTTAGAGTCGTGTGCTTATGACTAACGGTTGACGCAGTCCTTAAATCCAAATAAACAAACTGAGGCCCGGGGTAGCATTGGCCAGATCATGGCTCTGACTAATCGTAAAAGGCCCTAGGACTTCAAGGAGCCAAAAAGTCCTCACCTCGCAAAACATCAGCTAGTATGAATGAGGAAGTATTTTACTTAAAATTATCCCCGAAAATAGAGGCGAACTCTAGGCAAGTCATCGCTCAGCGGGGTCACCTCTCCCTTCCCTTGACGCATCCCACTCGACGACGATGACTGCCCACAATGACACACGAACGATGACGATGATATGCACGACCGCGAACGTGAGAACCCCATCTTTCTACCCCTTCCAACCGTACAGGCCTGGTTCCTGACCAGCATGCCCCCCCCTCCCAGGTAAGAGTGGTGCATTTACATATTATATTATCTCAATATACCTCACGTAAAAATTAATTTTGTGTACCCTACCCGCCCGCCTACTATTGTTACTGCCTCTGCAATGCCTAAGTTTGTTCCATTTCTTATATGTCAAAGTCCCTAGCTTTTACATCGTACCAACCCTTCCTTGGTAAATACGAATCGTTTGTAAGGACGCTATAAGATTGTTACAAAACAAGGAACTCCCATCCGCTTCATGATAGCTTTTAACTGAATGCAGAGGTGCCTTAATATATGTTTTAATTCAACGTTGATCACGAGAGGAGCCTCATTTTTTTGAACCGTGCGTATGAAGCCACACAAAACGCCATACGTAGCTAATGATCTTACCATAAAGTACTCTTGCTGTAAACGTTATCTGAAATTGCCAAACGTAGAGTCCTCCCCCCACAGAACGCAACGCTTCGAGAAAGCAGCACTACATCGCTACCTACATAATTAGTCAATCCACTTACGCCTCAAGTATAATTTGATCCGATGTTGTGAGAAAGAAGGCAAATTGTCCCAGAGATTGCAGTCGTTTATTTAGCGTTTGCTTAAAGCAGACGCCCAAGTGGTGGAAATATCATTAGAGGTGCTATGGAGTTAGAATGAAGCACATGGGCGTATGAGATGTATGAGAGGATAATAAATGGCACTTGCAATACATCACGTGGGAACATATGACTAACTGTGAAGATTGAAAGCCTGAGGATATGAATTCAACAATGAAATAATTATTCACTAAATACTACCTTAATTAATGATAAAAATAATAATAAGTATATATAAATTATAATAAATAATAATAATAATAATAATAATAATTCAATAATAATAATATAATAATACATACATAAACTAATTAATAATAATAATAACTATATAATAAGTAACCCAACCATTGTTGGGGTTACAAGCTAGTACGAACAATCGAGCATAAGTTGCTGAGTTAAATTTGAACTCATGGTTTGTGCCCCCCCTCAGCTAGAAATACAAGCATTCCATCTCAATTTACCTGACTAGCATACGTCGATCTACTAGCCTGACGCCTAACTACAAGTGACATTGAAGGCAAAGTATTAGTTTTTATTAATATTATACCATTATTGGTTGAAGTATTATATATATGATGAATAGACCTAGGCTCGATAAATTGCATTGAAACAGCTGAATTGTCTTTAATTTTTGACAGTTACAGTGTAGCAGCACTATATTCCATTTTAATGAAGGCATATATTGTAACTTCAGCAAGGTAGTAATATAATCTAAATAAGCTATAATATTTAGCATATTTACGTAAGCCACGTTAATTATCCCAGAATCGAGAAGATTGAAGTACTATCTAAATTCGTCAAATAAGAATAGATTTATCAAACGAAAAGGCCAAGGAGGTGCAGAAGACGCAAGACCTCATCACGCCCTGAATTGATGAAATCATTGATGAAAAGATGTATTTTCATACTATATTTAAGTGCATGACTTTAATAAAACAATAACAAATAATAAGGTGACTTTGGACAGAAGTAGAATAATTCTATTCTTTTAGAACAAGGAAAATAGCGAATTACAGACGATGAGATGTATTCTGTAAAGGAATCATTACATGACACCAATAAGCTAGGAAAAATGAGACAGACGCCATTTCAAGATGGACATGAAGATATGAACCATTTGTGTGATGCGTAGCTATTAACTAGGTAACGTTATTCGAGACCTGTTTAAATAGGAGTTAATCGACAGAGTCCATAGGTACGTATGCGCTTCGTGAATATCCATTTTATAGAAGTAAGTGAACAGCGAATAGCTGACAAAGAAGAATTATAGTTAAAAATAACATTAGCGACTAGCCAGCTAAACATATAAATAGAATAAAACGCCCAAGTGAAGAAACGAACTACAAGCGCATCAGATGATAACGGCAATACATCAGCCACGAGGACAGCGCAAGAGCAAGACCACTTCATACCAGAGCTACTAGAACTACCAGATAAGACCGTGATTGCCCCATACTGCCCAAGAACTTTCAAATCTACAGCAACACCAGAACTTCACAGACCAACCAGAAACGATCCAGACCTATCAGAACAGTCCAGCACCAACCAGAACATCCAGATCCCAAAACGTCCTAGGCGACATACCAGCAACATCACAGACTACCAGAACAGCGCTCCGGCAACCACACTCGCAATACACAACCACAACCTTCAAGAGATCAAGATACCTAGAACAACTAAGACGATCAAACACAAGTAGGTAATGATATGCCATTAAGGCCCATATAGAAAATACACCTGACATGATCAATCTAAAGAACATCACCAGCCTTTAGGACATTATACACCACCAGCCATGTCACGCACGCTTTGCGCCCACATACACCAACACCGCCAAGACATACATACCCTAAACCCAAGCCATTCAAAGGAAATGAAGACAGCGGTACACCATACATGACACACACATATATTATCCAGATTACACACAAGCACGAACCCTACATCATTGCAGCACGTTCATGCGCCAATATTATTGTTGCGACATGCTAGCAGTCGGTTAGATATTTGGGCTTAAAGGTAAAATCCCTGCCAACATACTTCAAAGACAAAACAGGGGGAGAGAAAAGCTACATAAATGCGGAAAGCGACTAGTGGCCAGAATCGTTGCAGATTTAAGAGAAGATATCGAGTCGACTAAGGCAACAATAACACGCAGCCATGGCCTAGTAATCGATCTAAAATGTGATAAAGATAAACTAGCAAAATATATTTGAAAGATTCTAAGTTCACGCCAAAGCATGAAACACTTTAACGAATATCATTCACGAATTTTTGACCCCCGATACACTCTAAACAAAAAGTATAGTAGCTCTAAGCCTCAAGAGATTAAAAAGAATATAAAAAATGTATAGTATTAGAAAGAAACAAAACCGAATGTTTTTAAGAAAAGCGAAAACAGTATTACCACAACAACTATCAGTACCGAAGAAATAATAGGAAATGGAACCACTCAACAAAGACAGAGATTTTTCTAAGAGTTGTTGCCGAGCAGCAGAATTTATGGAGATGGTAACCGGGCTATGCACACAACAATGCGAAGCCACAACGCGATATCAAGATAGAAATAGCTGGATGAGCGAGACATAATGCAGATGAGCTTCGTAAACGGGTATAACTATGATGAATAAAGTTCGAACCAAGCAGTCGCTAACACATAGCTGGAAAGCCACCAAGGTAATGATAATATTCAAAATTTTTTGGTATAAGAAATTCTAATACACTCACAATCAAAATTAGAAAATCTCTGTGCTCAACGAGTTTATAAATGAGTTAAAGAAATAACCCGCAACTTCTTTACTGAAGAGCTAACCTTTCTCAAACCAAAGGACAATAGACACAGAAGGAACCCACAGCTAAATCATCTGGCAATTTACATCTGCTTCTAACCAACGTATATATAAATCGTTGACTTACATAGCCCTATAACAAATAAAGTATATAATCATGCCGAAAGAAACACAATATCATGCGCCCGAGGCACAAAAAGTGATGCTGCTAAGAAACTCACAGGCGATGATATAGTAACACTATATATTGCCTCTACATGCTAATGAATCAGGCACACATATAAGAAAAGCGAATATTCACGATAAACTACATTGACTACAAGGAAAGCCTATTGAGCACTCAACACACACACATGGCTCATCAGATTTCACACAAATATATAAAACAATCCCAGTAATTTTGTGCCCTAAACTTTTTGAGACAGACAGTAAGGAGACATGCGAGAACACACTAAAACTAAAATATGAAAAACCAGCAGATAATACAGCATCCAAGTACAAATTAAACGTGGACATCTTCTCCAAGGTGACTTCTCATTTTTAAGTGCATATGAGTTTTGTCCGTATTAAACCCAACTAGCTCACATATGACTTAACGAATCGACATCACGGATTTAAAATTAAGGACAATCAATGTGGTATGTCACACATCTGCACGATGGTAGTTAGCGAGTATTAAGACAAATGTAAGACGCCTACATATCGAAAAAGTGGAATCCGTTATTAAGCGGTCACACATAGCAGAAGTGAGTATCCCAGCCTAGATGAGTGGAAATAGAGATTGGAATAATGAGACGAATAACGATTGTATACAAATATTTAGGAATTACTACTCAGCTCGCCCCAGAATTGAACATAAAGTTATAGCAAAGCAAAATAAGTTGATAAATCAGATACCATACAAGAAAACGACTAAAGTCCTATCCTCAAGACGCCAAACTAAACGGCTAAAAACAAGATCACAGCAAATCAAATACATATCTGAGCAAAGTCTGGAGCCCAGCCGCGGGCTGGTAGCAATTTAGACCGCCCAGAGACATAGGCTCTGCTAATCGTAAAAGACGATTCAAGCGAGAAAAGTCACCCCCCCCCCCCTCCCCTCCCTCCCCCCCATCGCCAAACAGTCAGCTAGTATGAAGGCGTAGGGTATTTATACCACCCGACAATAGAGCGCCAGAGCTCACTGGCAATCGTACGTCGCGGGCCTTGCCCCCTTCCCTTGACGACCCTCCCGCGCGACGATGACAAAGACAATGTCACCGAACGAACGATGACAAAGACAATGACTGACCGACCCGACCGTGAGAAAGAAACCACCCTTCCTCCGCTTGTCCCGTACTGGCCTGGCATCATGACCAGACATGGCGCCCTCCTCCCCCCCCCCCTATAGGCTAGAGTGCGCTTGCATTATGCACCTACAGAGGGTTGACGCGTCCCTATAATCCAAATAACAAAAAACTAATGCCCCCCTCTGTACCAGTACTCGACATATTCATTCGGAGATCATTCAATGCCGCAGACAGGACATCAAGCCGTTGCGAAAATCATTTAACTCGTACTACACTTACCAAACACAGACACTAAAATACATCCTTAAAATCAGCAATAGAAGAGATTGACACTTCCCCTCTGAAAAAGGAGGAACGCCGCGGCCCTCAATTAGATACCACTGAACAACTCTATATATAAACAAATAGACATTTAAGAAAATACTTTACTTAACAAAGAGCCCCAACCAATCCGCTCACACTAGCATAGAGGCCTGCCGCGTGCTAGCTCGACAAGATACATATAACTCCACTCAATTAGCCAAACGAAATGTCATATCGATCAAAGGTGAGTTGGGAAACTCATCACTGACAGCTACAAAAAGAGTTAACGTCTTCTCAGAAAAGAACAACTACACAAGAAGACATTAGATGAACTACACAAAGTTTCCCCGTAGATATTAATAGCATCAAATAGGTGGTTAAACAACGCGCTCGAACTATTTGCGAGGAAACAGAAGTTTTATGATGGCTTATTCAATGAATAGAACGCTGATTGCGACGAACAAATTATAAAAACTACATCAAATAACAAGATGCGACAGTAATACGATCAATGACTCAGCCAAAATGTTAGTAGCAAAAGGGGATAACAATCGAACACCATCATAATCCCAGTCGTGACAAACGTCACTATTAGTCAAAGATATACCTCTATACAGACATAACCCAAGAGCCTAACTCTATCATCAAAAACTAGCAATCAAGTCACAACCTCTTCGACACACACACACATTACTACAAATAACAACAGAGAAAGTACTAGCATAGTATATCCGATTACAAATTAGTATTACGACCCGCACAGTTATAACATCACCAACACGGATACATCACACAGACGGGATTAACTAATAATTGACAAAAAAACAAGCAAACTCACCTATATCGATCGTATGCATTATCCAAGTAGCCATAACGTCGAAGAACCACGTGCGAAGCAAAAAATTGACAAGTATAGGCAACTTGCGATATTGAGCATCAAGAAGAATGTGACGAAACGAAAAAGCGTAAATACAATCCCATATCTATTATATCAGCCAACGGTTCACGCATCATACCGAAGATAGAAGCCCTACATGCATAGCATTAAACAAACTAGATCTTCATCCCAACTGACTATTACATCTAGTCTCAAAGGCCAGCAGTAAATAACTCAAAACAACGTGCTAGAATAGTTCGTAAATTTCTAAACTCAAGAATTGCACCATACTTCGAGATTTCGAGACAGCTTCCATCCTGACATGCGTTTTCGATGCCGTCCCATAGACGAAGAGCAAATGACTAGGCGATGGCGACGAGGAAATCTGGCCACGACTCGCTTACCCCCTCCCCCCCCCCCCAGCATAGAAAACATCATACTAACAAACAATATACAATTCTATCAAATGACTTATTTTAGTATAGAGTTAAGACAAAAGTAATAATGTAATGTAATACGGTACACATGAGAAGTAACTTGAACTAAGTCCGGCTATCTACAACATGTCAGCCATCCGCAAGTTCTTTACCGAGTTGTATGAAATACATCCAATAAAATAGATCAATATTAATAATAATAATAATAATGACTAAAATAACTAATAACATAAACAATACCAATAAAAATAATTTAATTCATTCATTTTATTTTGTCACATATAAGAAATCTGCATTACATTGTTTTATCAATTATCAATAATAAATAATAATAATAAAATAATAATAATTACATAATAATAATAATAATCAATAATAATAAATAATAATAAAAATAATTAATGTTAATAATAATAATAATAATAAATAATTAATAATTAATAATAATAATAATAATAATAACTATATAAAATAATAATAATAATAATAATAATAACCCCCCAAAAAATGAGTATATGGTTTAAGCATAAGCCCGCTTTGAGCGTACATATAGCACAGTAAATGATAAGCAGTTGCTATATTAATAAAAGTTATCCCCCGACTGGGCATTGGATACTTGACCTTTCAACGTCTCATTTATGCAACTAAGGCTATCGAGACGCAGCGACGGCGACGTAAGGCAGGATCGAAACCCAGGAACCTCTGCCTTATAACGCGCCCATAGCTACAGACCTAAAGACAGCACTTGCCAGTCTTCTGCCTTCGCCATTTCTTATCATGGATGTCAACAGTCACTAACAAATAGCAGTCTTAATGAAGTGTAGTCTTTGTCTCCGGCTCAAGCTCAATTGGCCAGGGCGCGTTTAAGCCAGAGTTAACGGGAATTCGCATCCAGCTCGGGAATATTTTATTACAACGCTATCATTTATAATAATAATAATAATCATATATATAGATAATAATAATAATAACTATATAATACCATTCACGATAAATAACTTAAAGTTTTAGCTATATTTTTTCTCACCATATATGTTCCTCTTAAGTATATGCTACTTAAACTTAGAAAACAATAAGAGCTTAGTCATTTAACACGCCCCATTTCACGCTATACTTATCAATCTAACTATCGCAGGACGGCGCAATATCACCTAATCAGCGTTGAAAGCGCCAGCTAGTATCCTCACGTCGTCGCTGAAACGACTCGGAAGCGTGTTGTTGCTTTTATTATAAACAATCACCGTATTTAATATCTGAGTCACGATTAAATCAATTATGATACTTCTCCCAATCATATGATAAAATCTCTATAACGTCACGGCGACAAACTATCCTAGCCCTACAATTTTTCATCGATAGTATAATTTACATGTAACTTAAATAATATAAACATTTTAGACGATCCATTATTCATCTCGGTATCATTAATTTTATATTTATATACTTCGAAATCAACACAAATATTAATTACTTCACCATAACACATGGCGGCACAATATGACCTACGCCGTTGAAGAGCTCCTATAATTTCTCACATCGTCGCGATGAAAATGCACCAAATGCGGCGAAACTATTATCATTTGGGCTATATATTTTGACTAGCCGATTCTAAGAGCATGGCATATGCTCTTATTCATAAAAGGACGGAAGAGACAATGTCATCTCACAAAATTCAGTAGTGCGTAACTATGCTTTCTAGAATAATAGTAATATATAATAATCAATACATAATAATCAATAATAATAATAATAATAATAATCAATAATAATCAATCAAACACACCAATAAACTCATACTAGTCAATTGTCATAAACACAGGCCTGCGCATATGACCTAAACCCGCGTTGTTGAAGCGCCTAAGTTTACTCACATACGTCGTTAGAATTGTTTACTACCCGAAACTAGAGAGTGAGCTCTAACGGCCGTCGTTGTCGAGCAACGTCGTCCCCCTTCCCTTGCACAACCTCCTCGACGACTGACAATAAAAGTGAACGATGATGCGCGACGCCCGTGACAAATTTGTTCTCTTCTAAGCAAATAATAACCGTACGGGAGAAAGTAACAAAGTCTATTCTCTTACTAACATCGGCTGGTATCAGAGGGGATAGGATATTTACTTTTTAGTTATAAGTGACCTAGGGTCAATTTTTTAAGTAGTGTGTTTTTTTCTTCCACTTCGTTTATTCGTTCCGGCCAGTCAATAAGCCTTTCCGTAAGTAGTATATACTCTACTCTTGAACGAAAGCTAATAAGCGAGCTCCTGCGCGAAAAGTCTTCTGACGAGCGGATCACTCTCCCTCTTCCCTTTTTAGACCCCGACGACAGCACGATATAGCACGAACTTGGCTACCTATCCCGCGGGTGGTATACATGACAGCATTAGAGAATATTCTTCCTCAGCGCCTAGATTGGGCACATTTCACCTAACCGCTTCTGAGGCGCCCTTAATCCAATATGAACTATTTTTCCACGTCTGGGCCGGCGATTAGCAATTAACTGCGCCCAGCAGCATAGGCTGCTAGCTCATTCGTAAAAGTGAATTCAACGCGAAAAAGTCCACCCTCGCAAAACTATCAGCTAGTAAGAGTTAGCGAGTATACTTACTCCCCGAATCCTAGAGCGAGCCCTACTAGGCAATCGTCGTCGAGGCGACCTTAGCCCACCTTCCCTTGACCGACCCTACCTGAGCCCGACTGCTGACAATAGACACAACGCCCACGATGACAAAGACGATCGACGACCGCCTCACGTTGCGAAACCCCTTTCCTACCCCTTAAACCCGTGGCTGGTTATACAGACCAGCATAGCGCAATCATACCCCCTCCCCCCTTAGGCCTAGAGAGTGCCGTGCATATGTATGATCCTAACGGTTGACGCGTCCTTAATCCCAAATAAACAAATAAACACCCCCCTACTTTTTTTTTTAGGCTAAAAACAGGGGCCCCATTAGACCCATGCCTCCACGTGTGACGCGTCCTATATCCAAATAAAATACCAAAACAATCAAACTATACTAAAATACGTAAATTATTACATTTTAGTGGCGCCCTTAACGTGCTAGTCCACATATAAGTATTTCAAAAGTGTGTTTTCACAAATCTTATACCCGTCCACTATAATATTAAACTGATGTACCACCTACCTGAGCGTAAGCCATGCCCCATCTATTTATACTAGGCTAAGGTAATCATCACGCTATTTGCACCACCGCATCATCTGCCCTGAAAATCAAATATCGCGCCGGACAAAGCGACAGCCTGCAGTATTGAGCCAGTCCATCATATTCTTTTCTATGCTTCCGATCTAGCATATCACACATATCAAATCGCCTCAGCATGGCGCCACCTTCCACGCGACTGTATTGATTTCGCCACCCACACATGTGGTCTCACCTCACTTTACACAGATAATAAACGCACTCACCACGAAGAAATCTTATATTATATGAATAACGTCGTCATATTTTCAAAAATTGTTCATTCGATAAGTAAATAATGTACACAAACTATAAGAGAGTCATACAGGAATTATGCCCTTCTTACTTTAAGGCCAATTGCTGCTTTCGCTTGCGCCGACTGACATCCACAGGGTTTTGAAATTTAATAAATGTCAAGAAGTATGGCAAAAAAATAGGTCTTCTGCAGTAACGATTATCCCACATTTGGTTTATTAAAATAATTATTTTTTTTTCCCCAAAAAAATAAAGGAGGTTTATCCCGGACAATTATTGATTTTGACACACAACTTCGAATATTCGACTATATATTCTGATTGTTTCTGTCTGATGATAAGACAAAATTTTGCAATATACGTGACTCGAAGCGGATAGTCCTTGTAGCTTTCATTGACAACTGCGTGCAAGTTTCAAACAACGTCGCGATGCATCTTCGCCGAGCGAATAGCTATTTGCTAACTGCCAAATATGTCCCATTCCATCTGAATCCACAACAAACACACTTTTTTTCCATTCCATTTTCAATCAGTTTCCCTTTTTCATTTGTTGTTACTAAGATAAAAATGATTTTCTTTTCTCAAGTCAACTCATTTCATTAACTTTCAATATCACAGGAGGCACGCAAGTGAATACTGAACCTGTTGCATTCAAGCGCCTTAATTTAACTCACTCGTCGTCGACGTCAGATTTGCCGTTGCCGGAGAATATTTCGTACCACAATAAAGTGAAACTCCTATTACATAGAACAATAGACCTATAATTAATTTAATATATGTTGAATTAGAATAATAGCCTGTAACAGACTACAAGAGCCTGAAGGCGAGTTAAGTTGTCAATGGTATTTAAGACCATGGCATACACAGAGTCGTGCACTAAGCCTATGCAAAAACCTCCTGTGCACGTTCACCTCCCGTCTAGCGGCCTGGTGGTACAGAATGCGCCCAGAGCATGGCTCTGCCCTGATCGTTAAAGCCCTAGATTACAAGCAGAAAAAGTACCCCCCCCTCGACAAACATTAGCTCAGCTATGAAGCCGGTAGTATTTTCACTTCCCGAAACTAGCAGGTGAGCTCTAAGAAATCGTCGCGCGCCTTTCAATTCCAACTCGACACCTTCCATCGCGGTCTTGGCCCTGCTGAATAAGGAAGGAGTTTCACTCTGAAACTAATGCTGAGCTACCTGACGCATACTAGGCCGTCGTCGTCGGGGTAACCCCCGCTCCCTATTGAAACTACTCCCCGAGCGGCCGACGACAAAGACAACACGACGAATGCACGACACAGAAGGAGACGACCACGACGTGAGGGGATACCCTTGCCCCTCCCATATGCCTTGCTGGCTGCTTAATAGACCAAGCCAACAGGCCTGCTCAACCCCTTGTCCCCCGCGTCATCACTTACGATCCCTCCCCTCGACCCTCTCGCATGTTAAGCCAAGCTTAGCCATAAATTATGAGACGCTAATAGCACCAATAATCCAATCTAATCTAGTAATCGTCATACGCCGAAGACACCTCCCCCGTATCCCTTGACGAACCCCCCGGCGACGATGACAAAGACAATGACACAACGAACGATGACAAAGACAATGACAAAACGAACGATGACAAAGACATGACGACCGCGACGTGAGTAACCCACCTCTCCTCCCCTTACCCGTAACCCCCGTTCTGGAAGCCAGGGTAGAATTGCGCCCAGAGAATGGCTCTGCTAATCGTAAAAAGGCGATTCAAGAGCAAAAAGTCCACCTCGAAACGTCAGCTAGTAAGGAGCGGAGTATCTTACTCCCAAACTAGAGGCGAGCTGTGGCAATCGTCGTCGGGGACCGTGTCCCCTTCCCTTGACGACGCCCCGGCGACGATGACAATGACCACAACGAACGATGACAAAGAGATGACGACACGCGAAGTGAGAAACCCCCTTCCTCTCCTTACCAGTGGCTGTTCTGACCAGCAGGGCTCCTCCTCCCCACCCCTCTTAGGCTAGAGCGGTGCAATTATGACCTAACGGTTGACGCGTCCTTAATTCCAAAAAACTAAAAAACCCTTACCCGTGACTGGTTCTGACAGCATAGGCACCTCCTCCCCAGCCCAAGGTGAGAGGTGTGCTTGCATTTGACCTAACGGTTGTCCGCGTCCTATTCCAATAAAAAAAAATCGTACCTTACTCGGGCACCTCCATCAATAGCTATTTTTCTGTTGTTGATTACATCCATGCAACTAAGTCTTGCGTGTCGCTTTTCTTCGATGAACAAAAAAAAACAAAAAAAAAAAAAAACAAAAAAAAAAAGGGGGTTTTGTGTAATGAATGTCGATTAACGCCGAGCCTCCAGGGTTGGCTTGGTCCTTTGGTTTACTGTCCCCACTGAAAAGTCATTTGTGTGCCCATGAGTGTGTAGACTCTAAATACGGAACTTCTACTTTATTTATTTAATTCTCTTGATGTTTTCAGATACTTGAGTGGGAAGGTGTCAGTATAGTAGACGCAGTTTGAGGAGATACTGCCATGTAAGGACAGTACTGGGAGGTGGTCGAGATACTTGTAGAACTGGCCAATCACATGTAAGTCAATATTTCAATTTTCATTTCAAACGAATTTTGTGTTTTCATAACTATAACTAGAGGCGAGCTCTGGCAATCGTCATCGGGGACACTTCCCCTTTTCCTTAACGACCTCCCCCGTCTGGGCCCGGGGTAGAATTGGCCCAGAGCATGTCTCTGCTAATCGTAAAAGGCGATTCAAGAGAAAAAGTCCAAAAACCCTCCCCCCCCCCCTCGCAATCATAGCTAGAAGAAAGAGGCGGAAATATCTTTACCCCCGAAAACTAGAGGCCAAGCGCCAGGCAAATCGTCGTCGGGGACCTTGCCCCCTGCCCTGACGACCCCCCGGCGACGATGACGACATGACACAACGAACGATGACAAAGGACGATGACGACCGCGACGTGAGAAATACCCCCCTTCCTTCCACTTACGTTGGCTTGTTTGACCAGCATGGGCCCCTCCTCCCCCCCCACGAGTTAGCTAGAGTGAGTGCATTATGCCCTTAACGTGACGCGTCCCTTAATCCAAATAAACCAAAACCTCTCCCCCCCCCCTCCTTAGGCTAGAGTGGTGCATTATGACCTAACGGTTGACGCGTCCTTAATCCAAATAAACAAAAAAAAATCCTTCCCTTACCCGTGGCTAGTTCTGACCAGAATGGGCCCCTCCTTTCAATATCCTCTAGGCTAGAGTGACGCATTATGATTTAATTGTTTACGCCGCAGTCTAGTTTGAGATTTCAAACTATGAACAACAATGAACAATAACGACAACGATTACTAGACGGGGGTAAGCCGAAAAGAATTCTCTAAATGTAAAATAAAATGTGTACACAGAAATGAGGGCCAAAAGTGTTAAGTTATTCCCAGTCAGACGTCGGCGTAGTGATTGTTCTAAAGCACAGGAAGAACCCAGCGCGACCACGAAAAATAAAGATTTCCCCACGAAAACCCATGGAGAGAAACGTTGAAGATATTCTGTATTTACCGAAGGAAAAAGAATTTGGACGGAGAGAATGAATTTTAAACCACTATCTATGATAATCGGACCAAATTGGATTGAAAAAATAAATTATGAAAATATTGCAATAGGAATGATGAAAAAGGGATGATTTTTATCTTAGGCCGAAAGGATATACTTTTTTCAACACTTTAATCTCTGAATTCAAATGTATAACCTATTTTTATACTATTATTTTGATTCTGATGTAGGCCTAAGTGGTTATGCTTGAATCTAAAGGTGCGTATACTGTCTGAGCTCTTATAAACAAACACCAATCTAATCAATGAACCTGTACCAACTAAGCAAATGATCACAATTCATCTTATTATTTTTCTTCCTTTTATAATCTTAAAAAAACATATAAAAAAACAAATTTAGAAAAATCAAATGAAACACTCACAGTTACAGGCGACTAAAAGTAATACCCGGCAGTATGAAGTGTTTCTAGTTCCTCTCGCCGTCTTACTCCAGTTACAGGAGGATTCCCGGGTTTTTTTTATGTCCTAGGTTCTGGGTCCGGGTAGATTGGCCAAAGATGCTCTGCTAATCGTACAAGGCGATTCAAGATAAAAGCCACCTCGCAAAAAAACATTCAGCTCCGAAATAGAGGCGAGCTCTGGGCAATCGTCGGTCGGGGACCCTTCCTTTCCTGACGACTTTCCCGACGACGATGACACAATGACACAACGAACGATGACAAAGACAATTACGACCGCGACGTGAGAAACCCCCCTTCCCCCCTTACCCGTACTGGTTTTAACCAGCATGGTCCCTCCTCCCCATATCCCCTATAGGCTAGAGTAGTGATTAAGACCTAACGGTGACGCGTCCTTAATTCAGATACCCAATAATAACTCAAATTAAAATTCACATCATACACATTATTAATGTTTTATTCTCATGAAAATAAACATTTTGTTTTTCTATAAACTATCATCATTCTCATTTTATTTGTTTATATTCACTTAGAAAACAATCTAATCATCAAAGACATAATTAACTCATCTAATCAACTACAGTATCACAGGCGGGCAATATGACCAAACGTGAAGTGCCCTAGTTTCTCACGTCGCGTAGGTAAATTTTTAATGCACTTAAACATTAACATGTCCCCGTCTGGGCTGGGTTAGATGGCCAGAGCATGGCTCTGTAATTGTACAAGGCGATTCCAAGAGAAAAGTCCACTCGCAAACATCAGCTAGTTCATGAAGGGTAGTATTTTACTCCCGAAAATAGAGGCGAGCGTCTGGCAATCGTCGTCGGGGACTTGCCCCTTCCTTTGACGACACCTTGGTAAAACGAGACGACAATGACACCACGACCGGATGACGAAGACAATGACGACCGCGACGTGAGAACCCCCCTTCCTTTCCCTTAACCCGTGGCTGGTTCTGACTCAGCATGGGCCCCGCCTCCCCCCCCACCCCTCCGCCCCTAGGTTAGTGTGGTGCATTAGACCGACAACGGTTGACGCTGTTCCTTAATCCAAATAAACCAAAAAAACTTCTCCTCAGTATCCCCTAGTTTTAGAGGGTGCATTATGACCTACCGGGTGACGCCATCCATGAATCCGAAGAAAAAAAAAACACCATGCAGATAACGGTGGGGTAGGATGACAAGTGATCCACGAAAGCAAAACCATTCTTCAGTGAAGCATATTTATGAAAAAAAAGTACGACTTCAATAAATTTACCCTTATGTGTTACTGGAAAATAAAAGGGCAGAACGTTGTTTTGAAAAAATAATAAAAATTAATCAACGTGGCGGACTTCCCATTTTCCCATCCCTTTTTTCCATCCCATTTTCAAATATTTTTAAATCATTTTTCCTTTGACTGAAAATATATATTAAAAAAAAAAATTGAATAATTTAAATATGTTCAACAAATTCATGTGAACTTAACTATCTAAAGGAAAGCACTAGAAACTACCGGTTGACGGTCCTAGATTCTCGTGTCGTGTATTCGATAGGCAACATTGAATATGAACTGTTTATAATAGCCCTTCGAGTTTACTGAGGCCGTCGTACAATAGGGCACTGGTCCTTGCGTTAGACAATGGCATTATTAAAATTACGTAAGTTCGAATCCCGCTAAGCATGGGATTTGTAATATTGTCCTTTTACCTCACACTAATATCAACAATTATAGTGTCAAATAATCCATCAAGTGATGGCCTTGTGGGTAAAAAGTTGCGAGTTAAAATAAATTGGCAGTTTGATTTGCCTTGTCAACGGCCACCATGCGAAAAAGTGTGATCACGAAAAAGGATAACTTGTGAAGAAATATTTGTGTGATAAGCGTACAACTTCAATAAAATTAACCCTTATATTGAATAGTAAAAGGTCAAAACCTTGATTAGGGATTAGGAAATTTAATCAAGAATCCCTATACCAGTGGTGGTGTTGACCAGAATGGGCCTCTCCTCCCCCATATCCCGACGCTAGAATGGCGCATTTATGACCTAAAGTTATATTTATGTGTCCAGATTGAAATTAGGTCTATTTAACCGATTCAATGATTTTCTTTTCTTGTCCTTCCTTTTTTTCTTTTTACCAGGGGCTCTATATTATGCGTTAAAGGTTAATGTCCAGTAAAATTTTAACGTGTAGACCCATCCGGTGTCAGCATCGCAGTTATATCGAAAATGGCGAATTAGGCACCTAGGCAGTGGAATTACGGAAAGTGATTTGCTAGTTTTCATCAACTCAATCAGAAGGAATGTTCCCAAATGTAATACAAATTGGCATGGTTGTAAGGTACCTAAATATTTCTGAGTATGGACGTATTTAATGATGATTTCACGTTCCATGGCGGCTGGGAAACACCTTGAAATGCAAAAAAAAGTGTCGGTTTTACGAGATACATGTTGTTTTGTGGACTAAAATCTTCCCGTAGAGTACTAAATGCCTACTATACTTATAGTGTGAATTTAGTAGTTAGAAATAACAAATCCAATTGCTTTGTTATACGGGATTGGTTGAGATTTTGTCACAATATATATTAAGGAAATCAATGGAAAAACATTAATTTAAATATTTTGGGAAACCTACAGGGTGCAATCATGGCCCCTCAGGTGTCTAGATAGGTATGTTGCGGACCACCGACATGTGAAGGTATGTCCAATTAGATGTTTAAGAGGACTCAATCCCTTGCATTAGAATTACCGACTGCCCGACGAAACACCGGAAAAAACCTTCAGTCAGGATTGCCGGTCTAAGACAGGATTTGAATCCGGAACTCCGAATCAGATTCGCCACTTGACGCTCGAGCCAACACTGTCGGGTCCTTTCTGGGCCCGGGGTAGAATTGGCTCAGAGCAGGCTCTGCTATCGTTTAAAGGCATTCAAGAGAAAAAGGCCACCTCGCAACCATCAGCTATTAACGAAGGGTAGTATTATTACTCACCGAATCTATGAGACAAGCTCTGGCAATCGTCGTCGGGGACCTTGCCCCCTTCCCTTGACGACATTCCCGACGACGAATGACAATGACCATAAAGAACGATGACAAAGACGATGACGACCGCGACGTGAGAAACCCCCCCTTGTCTACATAACCCGTGCTGGTTCCTGACAGCAGGGACCCTCCTCCCCCCACCCCCCCCCCTAGGCTAGAAGTGGTGCATTATGACCTAACGGTGAGCGTCCTAATCAAATAAAACAAACAAAACAACACTGTCGGATCGAGAAAAAACAATAGAAGGATTTGAAAGTTTGGGTTAGGTTTTGATCCAAGTACGTACAATTTTCCCCGTCTGGCCCGGGGTAGATGGGCCACAGAGCATGGCTACTGGCTAATCGTAAAAGGCGATTCATGAGAAAAAGTTCCACCACGCAAAACATCAGCTACGTAAGAGGGGAGTATATTTTAACTCCCCGAAAATAGAGGCGAGACTGTGGCAATTCGGTCGTCGGGGACCTCTCCCCTTTCCCTGACGACCGAACCCGTCTGGGCCCGGGGAAAGAAATGGCCCAGAGCATGGGCTATCTGCTTATCGTTAAAAGTCGTAAAGAGAAAAAGTCCACCTCGCAAACATCAGCTAGTAAGCGGGGAGATATTAATCCCCGAAACTAGAGGGCGAGCTCTGGGCAATCGCGTCGGTGACCTTGCCCCCCTCTTGACGACCCCTCGTCAACGATGACGACAATGACACCACAAACGATGACAAAGACGATGCCCGACCGCGACGTGACCCCCCATTCCTCCCCTTACCCGTGTCAGGTTCTGACCGGCATGGGCCCTCCTCCCCCCCCCCTAGGTTAGAGGGGTGCATTTGACCTAACGGTTGACGCATCCTTAAATCCATATAACTCCCCCCCCCCCCCCAAAAAAAAAAAGTCCAATTTATAGTCTCGATGTGTATTATTTGAGAAACCTTTATCGGTGAATTACTTTTTTACGTCACATATTGTGTTGAGTGCGCCTAAACGTAATTAGACAGATTTTTTGACTACTTACTCGCAGGTTCATGGTCCTACAGATTGTATAATAACCTTTTTCTGCCATTATTGACTTATACCTTATAAAGTGTGGCTATTATCTAATTATTTACAACAATGTGGACAATCATAAAACGTTATTGTGAATGTTTCCCCAAAATTAACTCTAAAAAAATGCAAAATTTGACCTTCATTGACCTCTGCTGGCCACATTAATTTTAAACAGTTGAAATATTTTTACACGCTTTGATTGGATGAGCGTAGCGAGCGAAGCGAAGATTCCATTCTACTACACTGGAGAAAAATCCGGAATGTTTTTTCCCCCTTTTTTTGTAATTTTGTCTGTTTTGTCCGCACGATTCCGGCTAAACCGATACTCCGATTGAGATGAAATTTTATGGATGCCTTTGAAATCTTTGAACTGAACTGCCACGTTTTTTGAGCGCAATGGGAAATTATTTTCTTTTGAAAATCGCAATTTTACGATTTTTTCGATTAAAAAAAAATCTCTGACTTATAACACCTACATGCTTTATTTGATTGTAATGATTTTTTCACAGAACCTTATTTTATGAAATTAAGATTTTTCATGTGAAATTTGAGCGCTATTGAAAAAAAAATTTATCATAAAAAACGAAATTTTACGGGTTTTTTCTTTTATAAAACAATTCTTTGACTTATAACACGTCTACATGCTTTATCCGAATGTAATGATTTTTTCGCAGAACCTTAATTTTATGAATTAATAAATAAGTGTTTAAATTTGAGCGCAATCAAGAAATTATTCTTATAAAATTGCAATTTTACGATTTTTTTTTAACAATTACGATTAATAAATTAAAAATTAAAATTATTTTTTATTTAATTTCATTTGATTAAAAAAAAAAAAATCACTTAGTAATGATTTTTCCACAGAACAACAGAAAATTCGCATAACACATGGCAGCTCAATGCACCAATTATGCTCATCCAACAACGCGGCGGGACTTGAGAGCGTTTTCCTAGTTACATACCATAGATACTAGGTGTCAACTTTTTTTTTATATTTCATGTAATTACATTTTCATTCAGGGGTATGATTAGACCGACCCATCCTATGGGATTTTAGGGGATTCTTTATGGATTCTTAGTTTTTTTTCTCATCACATGATATTAAATTCGCTTCTGTTGCAAATTGTCCCTAGGTCAACTTGGATAGACCCCGGATCAAACGTTTGACGCACCCTTACCTAATAAAAACACTTTCCCCGTGGATCTTAGGTGAGACAACCTGTCTTGGCTTTAAACTTTTAAATTTTATCGTGGGAAACCTGTTACAGGGTGCAATTAGCCCCTCTTCAGGTGAACTAGGTATGTGCGGATAGGCAATTTGTGAAGGGATTCAGGGTGTTTAAGAGGACTCAATCCCTTGCATTCGCCTTAACGACTGGAAGAAAATCTCGTAAAAAACTTTCAGTCAGGATTGCCGGTCTCGACGGGATTCGAACCCGGGACCTCCCGAATCAGAGTCGAGCGCTTAGCGCCCGAGCCCAACACTGTCGGTTGTCTCGCCTTGGGTGTGTGTGTCTAGCGTCTCTCTTGGGCCGTGACTCGTAGCTCGGTGCATTACCGGCTAACTGCACATGTGCATGCGATATGACTCACAATGCAATAGTTTAGCTCAACTGCAGTTCAAGCTCTGTGGCTGCATGCCGTGCACACTGTTGGCTGTGGGAGGGGGGGGGGGGGGGGGATTATTGATTGATCCATGCATTTTGGGCTTTATAGTTCACATTTCCAATCGTCGTCGGGAACATCTCCCCCTCCCCTTGACGACCTCCCTGACGATGACGATAAAGACATTGCGAACGATGACAAAGACGATTACGAGCACTACGTGAGAACTGTTACTCCTGAAGAATATAATCTCACCGGTCGAAGCGCCCTAGTTTATCACGTCGTCGTCTCCTTTTCTACCCGTGTCTGGTTCTTACCAGAATGGAAATTTCTCCTACATCCCATCGCCTAGAGTGGCACATTTTAAGCAAACGGTTGATGCGCCCCCAACAAAATATCCTTTTCAAAATCTATTATTTTGCGGGCAATATTTTTCACACATTTAATTTTTTCTCTAATAAATAAATTTTCATTTTCTTACTCTATCATTTTTATCATTTTCTTTTATGAACTTACAAGACAATATAATCATTCAACACACCATAAACACATTTTTAAAACTTAAAATATCATTGACGGCATATTATGACTTAAGCGGTTGAAGCGCCTTAGTTTCTCACGTTTTGTAGGGTGAGATCAACTACTCATTCCTTCTGTCCGTCTCGTCCGCCTAATGATAAACAAATTTACCGGGACTGTACCGGGTAAGGGGTTGGGGGGGGCGGCTAGGTGGGCACGCCAGCGCACACCCTCCACGCCACGGACGAGCGCTACCCACCTCAGCGCAGTTCAGTTCGTCTCACCACACCGATACGGGAGCACGCAGAACTCACCACTCTCCGATACCTTACAACAATATCTACACCTACCTAATCAGCGTTCTTTTTTTCAACAAATTTCGAACAGAAAAACGC
>JAMZAV010016020.1:0-12068 GCA_024449915.1 Sweltsa coloradensis | reverse complement strand
CCCTTGGAGGAGGGAGAGGCGTATCATGATCATCAGATAAATCTCTTCTGCATCTAATATAGGAGGGTACACTTACTTCAATAAAGTAATATAGTCAGTAACAACTCGAAACAACGTGATGATTCAAGCAGCACCCTCAACCCCTCGACCCCCTCTTACTACCATTCTTCCCCACTTTGCAACTACGTGCATCTTATACAAAACGCATTCAATGGGCGAGAAGTCCATACAAAATATTAACACTTTTATAAGAATTTACTTTTGAAACATTTTCATTGAACTGATGTTCTATTTATTTATCTATTTATTTATTTATTTATTTATTTTTATTATTATTTGTTCCGCAACACAATAATTTAATTAAATGTGCCACGAGGATGGCATAAAAGAACACAGCTCCAAACACAGTGACTGCTTACTATATAGCAACTTATATAACAAGGCCAGGAATATTTATAAATAAAATCATTTTAAATATTAAAATAGTTAACTTTTGGATACCAGCGATTTTTTTAAATTAATATATATTACAACATGTGAATTACATTTTCAAAGTCACATTTGCATTAGTTGCAGCAAGAAAGCAATCAATAATAATATATCTTATTTGCTTAACCCGGCACCTCCACCAAATTCAGGAAAATGTTACTTTTTCATACGAACCAATAAAGACAAAACTCAGTGCAAAATCTAATTAGTTTAGCATTACAAAAAGCTTTTATGAAATCTTTACAATTTTGAATCCCTGCCAAACATAAGCAAAAAGAGAAACTCGATTTTCAAAAGTACAAAATAATAAACAAGCAAAAAACAACACCGTTTTCTAAGTAGATTTAAACCCAAAAAACTTTACGGGAATAAGTTTTTACTTCCATTAAGCGAACGTGTAACGCATTTAAATTTAAATTCTAGCTTTCAGAACATAAATAAATTTACAGCCACCATAGAAAATGTAACAAAAATAAAATAAAATAGGCCTAGACATCTTTTCAGCCCGGAGAAAGTTTCTATTCTTGTTTTGGTTTTAGTTGAAAGCAGTTCGAAGAAATTCCCCACCGACGGACGACGTATACCAAGTTTCTTGGAATTACACTTCCTAGAACCGACCAAGGACAGTTTTCTTCGAATTACCTTAGAGATTATCAATTTAAACTTTTTTGATAACAAAGGGAAATTTTTTTTCAAAATAATTACCCCCTCCTTTCCTCCGAAGGTGCTGGCTTTGAGGGTGCGACATCCGAGCTAATTAATTATCCGGTAAGCCGGTTTGCTACGTAAGTTGCTTTGTGGCTGCCGACCACGGACGCCGTCAACATCAGCACGAATGATGAAAACTAATTATTCCACTGGATGGAGTTTTTGGCCCGTGTTTCATATTGGTCGATCTGGTTCCCTTCTCTGTGCTCTGCATTGCATCCCCCTAGGGACATGTGGTCGGATTCAATGTTAAGCGTGACCTAAAAATTCAGCAATTTTATTTTTCCTTTTTTAAATGAATTACGATTGCAAAGTTGTAAGGTTATGACTACCATATTTAAACAGCACACGAATATATTTTTAGCATTGTGTTCGCAAACCGTTTTAACGTTAGTTTAAATTATGTGTGTGAATGATTTCTATGCCCATTTGAGCAAGGGCGCTAGTTCAAGGATTGTATAATTTTTCATTTGCAAAATTTTATAAATATGGCATTTGGAATATTTTTACGTTAACCAATCTTGAAACCTAAAAGAATTGAGTCAAATAATCTATTTTGTGAATTCATAATTTTCTTATTATTTATTTTTCTGAGTGTAATCCCAGATTGGGTTTGGCTTTTTTGAATTATTGATTGAATACCACTTAAGAATGACATTTTTTTTTAAAAAAAGCAAGAGTTCAAAAAGTTGTTTTACTTATCACAAATAAAACACGTTTTTGGTGTAGGTGCGGGTACACAAGTTACATCTCTATTAGAAACCTGCGGTGGTATGTGCCCGAAATGTGTTTTGGGATTATCTATGCGGATCACGACGAACTACTGACAAGTAGGTGTAGTTCTTTCAAAAGTCTATTTACATCGATCAATCAACGTGGTTTGTTCGGCGCTGATATTTCCTTGACGTCGTGCGGAGTAGAAAGCCGCCCCTCCGTCCGTGTGTAAGCAAAGCGAAGAGGGGCTTACCGCGGTTGTGTGTGTACCGCAAGTATTAGGTTATTTACCGTCGGACGAGTGATTGACGGCGGTCTAGTGTCCACGCCCAGCTCCCAACCGAGCCATGTATTCATCAACTAGTTTTTGGTTAAGGGTGGGGTTCACCCAAAAACCAAAATCCAAAATATGCATAAAACAGTAGTTCTAGAGTTTGATCATTAATCCCAGTCTTTTAAAAGATCAAAAAAATTTTTAATATTTTTGGTCGATGCATTTTCCTCTATTGCCACTTTTTTGAAAAGATTTTTGGTGCTAAGTTTTTCCAAAAGTAAACCCCTTGGATGGCTGATATTTTTAGAGTAGCTTACACTCATCTTTGACTATAGAATGTGTTATTTTTTAAATGTGTATCTTCAATACCTTTCATTTTACAGTGTATCAATTTTCCGTTACTTTTGTGGTATTTGTCAGTAAAAAGAAAAAAAAATGAGATCTTAAGATACGAAAGCTATACATTTCCAAAAATACCACATTCTTGGTCGTCAAAGAGGAGTGTTAGCTACAATAAAATATCAGCCATCCAAAAATGGTATACTTTGGAAAAAACCTTAGCCACCAAAACGTTCAAAAAAAGCATAGAGGAAAAAATGCATCGACCAAAAAATCCAAAAATATTTTTTGATCTTTTCAAAAGGCTGTGATTAATGATCATACTTTATACACTACGGTTTTATGTTTATTTGAATTGGTTTTTGGTGAACCACACACAAAGGGGGGGGGGGTCTTAAGGCTGCGCAGTTAGTGTCAGTACTAAGACCAACAATCACAAAATCTTTAAAAACTATTTAGTTGTATGATATTCAAGATTAAACAAACATTATAATTTACCAAACATAATCACCAGTTAAACCAATTAAACAAGATAAAATACAAGCAAGGGACTTATGACCTATATGGGTTGTTTTGTCGAATTAAAAAGAAAATACGTATTTGGTGGAGGTGCCGGGTAGAAAGTCGAATCTATTAGAAGTTTGCTGTGCGGTTGAAAAATAAAGAGTTTTCAGATTATATTTAGTTCTGTAGAAGTCAATGTACATTCCAATAATTTATTATTGATTTTTTTAATTAATAATTACTTATAGATTAATGAGTTTGAAACTTTAATTCCGTTCTTTTCAAGAGTTCTTAATTTCAAGATACCACATTTCTGCTACCAATTTCGATACGAATGATACTACAATTAGTCGCATGCTTCTTAAACCAGATGTATTCACTTTCTAAAAAGGTTTTTAGGCCAGTGGTGATTTTTTAATAAAAGTGTTAGATAGCGGTCTTGTACGATTTCGAATCTGCAGCCAGAGAGCGGTGGCGACTGTGTTGCGATCTCTAGGCCATGGCATCCTCCTGCATGATTCGTATGTACACGGAAACAGTCTCACGCAGAGATGGTTATTCATGTTGTGGCTTGAAGCTGACGTAATAATGCACGACGACATCATCCAGGCTGCCATGCCAGTCCCCGTGAAGTGTTTGCAACGTTCCTTCCTTCAAGTGATTGGTTACTTACGAAATTCATCGCACATGGAACATGCGGTACAGTGACAGGTAAAACTCAATTATTTAAAAATTGCCGTGAGGGGAAGATAATAATATGGGTAATGTGTTGATTTATGATTGTGGTTGTCAGAGTTTGTGTCAGATTTGTTTGGCGTCTCTATTAGTTTCAAGCAGATATTAATAAGGTTGTGGGGTGTCGTTATGGACCGTCATGAAGATATGAGCCATCTTTTAAGTTTTATATGGCCATAGAAGATCCCAAGAAAATTATTTCATTTGATGAATTGCTTGATCAGTTATGTGGTCGTAGAAATAGAAACGTGAAAATAAAAATGTATTTTAAAGTGATGCAGAAATTAAGCATGCAGGACCAAGACAATAATATTGTCTGTATATTATACAACCACGTAGACCTGAAAAAATTTGAAATTGCAAGTTAAAAAAACGATAATGAAACACAATGGTTTAACCCCTTTTGACTCAAGAATATTCTATTTTTGACGTAATTGCGCACCGCTGCGCACGTTTGTAATGTGCATTTTAATACAAAGACGATGATAGGCCCATGATATAACCCCATCACCAAGCCAACACGAATCATGTTGCAACGTCCGTATTAAGTGTGTTATTGAGACTAGTTAGATTATGAAAGCAAGTCCAAGACGAAACAATATTTTAAAGAGATGTAAATTAAGCGAAACATCTTAAACCTACAATAAACTTTATAACTTCGAGTCGTTGATTCTTTAGATGAAAGTGGAGTTGTAAAGTTTATTTAGATATATTGTTTCTATACACGTTACCAGTTTAAGTGGCTGGAAGTGATTGCTCATCACATGTCGTTTATAGGCTACGGAAAAGAACGATCTTGGATGCGCGCAGACTCGATATTAAATCTATATTTTACGTAATTATTAATTTTTGGGTTTTGGTGGAGGTGCCGGGGAAATATAATTGTATTTAAAGGAAACGAATACTGCAGAGTAGTACATATGAAGTATAGACGCAGATAGCGCATGCGACACTTATCATGTTCTCGATATATCTGATGGTGGGGAAGATTGTTAAGTTCTATCGCGTCAATAGGTGCCGCCAAGTAGCGCCAGATGTTAACTACTATTGTAACTCTATATATCTGTGAGCGTGGTATCTTCATGTGGCGTCACTGCAGTAGGTCCCAAAGTTTGGTGTTTCAGTCTACGTCACAGTTCTGATAAATTGTGTTTAGGTTGTGGGTCGGTTTCCTAGTTCGCACTCTTGCCGCTGGGTGGGGAGATTTATTGTCAATACCGGTCAGCAAACGAAAACGAGGACAGAGGAGTGAAGGCTTGGTCAACAAAAACGAATCTTTCGTTTTTATAACTCGGCTTGATACATAAATGATACTTCACTCGTAATGTTTTCAAAACTAGTTTACACTGCTAAAGCTTATGCTCGATTTTACTCTATATTAATTTGATTCGAAAACAACGATGTTTAAACAAAACATTTATATCATTATTGTGGTTTTAATTTGGTCTAGGAAGGTACTTCAAATCAAAAGAATGATGAATGCTGAAATAACCGTTATTATACGAAGTTATATAAAGAAGCACTATTCCCTATGTCATGCTTCAATATTTTGAGATATGTTTATTATTTGATTAGTTACGCTTTGACATACATTTAATTATCTTCTAGATTAACAATTTGGCACATAAATGTTTATATCTGGTTGGTCCAAAGGATAGAGTTGTAATGTTATAGGACAATGAACGTAATAAATTGCAGGAAGTTGTCTCGTTGATTCTTGTGGTGTCGGCCGCGCGTGATTCGTGCTAACCAATTGGTCGCTGTTTCCCACTTCAATACCGATCTCTGGTTGGCCACTATTCGCGCGTCGACTACGTCAGCGTCAACTCAAGTCCCACACCCAAAGGGCAGTTCAGGGGACCGATCTCTGGTTGGCCACTATTCGCGCGTCGACTACGTCAGCGTCAAGTCAAGTCCCACACTCAATATCAGTTCAGAGACCGATCTCGTGGACTACAAATAAGAATTCACTACATTTCCTGTATTAACACCATCAAAAATTACTTCATATTGATAGGTTAGGCAATAATAAACATAATATCATATTTATGATGTGTAACTGAATTTTAATCATAAATGTACTGTATTAATCGGGAAACAATTCCGAAAGTGTATTTTGGTGTAAATGTGTAAAACCCGTAAACAAATGTGTGAACCAGGGTTCAAGCACAAGTCGGGATGGATTTTGTAATTTCTAGATTGTGTTAAAATGTATTGTGTTCTCGAACATCAGCCTCCCAAATTTTTTTAAATATCTACATTATTTTTAACACTCTAGTAAATATTTGGTCTACGATGAGTATAGAGGTGTGTGAAAATAGCGTTTTCATTTTGAATTTATAGCGGTTTCATTTCTTTAAACTGTATTTTGTAGCATATATTTTTGTGCCAATCTTCAAAATCTTGTGTAATGGCTATTCTTGCACTATTTTAAAATTTTGTGATAAGAGTTAAATAATTTAATTGAATTGAAATTAGATTACACAAAGTAAGGATAATATGGTCAATTAATAAAAGTATACAAAGTAAAACCTTTGATTCGGTAAAAACTGTAGTACTTTCCAGCGTTTTCAAAAATATATTTGACTGATATATCATCATATTCATCTATAACTTAAAACACTATTTTAACTTATCTCTGACGAAGAATTAAGAGTTATAAGTGAACATATTGACTTGCCAAGAGTTAAAGTCTGTTATAAGCCCGAGTATTAATAAAACACGAACAACAACCCAGCAAACACAAATGTGATGTACCGGCCGGTGCCCGCTCGGGCTGCTCGTACGGGCCCCGGCCGGGCTGCCCGTACGGGTACCGCCTAGGAGTGTCCCCTCGGCCGTGACGGGGGACCGCACGGGCTACCAGTAGCTGCCCCGGCCATAGCCCGTGCGTGCCCCGTTGTTTATAAACCGCTTGATGCCCGGCCGGTGCCCGGCCGTAAACCGTATACTCTCACCCTGTCCACGCCCGCACGGTCCCCGGCCGATCCCCTGCCTATGCCCGTCCATTGACAATATCTAACGTAGCATCCGTAGCGCGATCTGTGAGCTAAATGTAAAACCTAAATTAAAAAGTTTGATTGATAAAATATCAGGATTATATCGCTATATTGTCTCAAGCTGTGACATCAGTCGATTGCCTGTAGGTGGATATTCAACACGTTTAAATTACAAGTTGTTATAAAATTTCAAGTGTAAGTGTCTCGAACTCGATCCAGCAGCGCGCCTCTCCATCTGTAAGCCAAGCCGTTAACCGTTACGCCACGGAAGAACTTGATGCTTGGAGGGAATAACCACCTATAGATACAACAGCAAATCGACTTGACTGAATTGTAGTAACTAGGAAGCTTCGCAAACACTTTTTCAGGCGCGTTGTTGGATGAGCGTAATTGTTTAAAAACGTAAAAAGCATAAAATTGCGATTTTCATAAGAAATAATTATTCAATTACACTAAAATTTCACGCGAATATATTAATTCATAAAATTAAGGTTCTGTAAAAAATTATTACAATCGGAAGCATGTCGATGTTATAAGTCGAAGAAATTTAAAAAAATAAACAAAGTCGTAAAATTTTCATTATCATGAGCTATAATTTTTTGATTGCGCTCTAATTTCACACGAATATATAAATTCATAAAATTAAGGTTCTGTAAAAAAATCATTACAATCGGATAAGCATGTAGGTGTTATAAGTCAAGGAAATTTTAAAATTCGAAAAAAATCGTAAAATTGCGATTTTCATAAGAAATATTTTTTCGATTGCGTTACAAAATGTGGCAGTTCTAAGTTCAGAGATTTCGAAGGTCCCAGAAAACTTCATCGCAATTGGAGAATCGGTTTAGCCGGAATCGTGCTAACAGTCAGACAAAAATACAGAAAGAAAGAAAAAAAACATTCCGGATTTTTTTCTCCAGTGTAGTGAAATGGAATCTTCGCTTCGCTCGCTACGCTCATTCAATTGTGCGCTTGCTCTGTGGCCCATCAGTATCGCCTTTTAACTATTTTGGATGTGTTTGAATAGTGTTCTATATATTACACAAATGGTATGCAGTTTATTTTTTAAATGGGTGCACTAAATTATTATGCTATTCCAAGCCGTTTCTGTTTTGAAGCGCATGTTCGAAATTTTGTTCCTGTAGTTGATACAGGCCGAGGCGGGTGCATATGCATAAATAAAGTATATGCTGTCCGATGCGATGCTGAATGATACGTTCATAAGATAACGGTACTTATTCTATTGGTTTATGCAACCAAAATTAAATGACTTCATTAGAGATGTTCATATCTTTTTGTTTCAGTTAGTAAAAAGTTAAACTATAGTATACAGTGTTGCATTTTCTTTTAAACTGTATTACAAAAGAAAATTTAAGCAGGCCAAAAGCTATTATATTGTAAGCAATGATAATTACTAGGAAACTTCGCAAACGCTTTTTCAGGTGCGTTGTTGGTTGAGCGTAATTGTTTAAAAACGAAAAAAGCGTAAAATTGCGATTTTCATAAAATATAATTATTCGATTACGTTCAAATTTCACACGAATTTATTAATTTATAAAATAAAGGTTCTGTGAAAAAATTATTACAATCAGATAAAGCCTGTACGTGTTATAAGTCGAAGAAATAAAAAATAAAAAATCTCAAAATTGCAATTATTATAAGAAATAATTTTTTGATTGCGCTCAAATTTCACACGAATATATCAATTCATAAAATTAAGGTTCTGTAAAACAATCATTACAATCGAATAAAGCATGTAGGTGTTATAAGTCGAACAAATTTTCAAAATCGAAAAAAATCGAAAAATTGCGATTTTCATAAGAAATAATTTTTCGATTGCGCTAAAAAACGTGGCAGTTCTAAGTTCAGAGATTTCAAAGGCCATTACAAAATTTCATCACAATTAGAGTATCGGTTTAGCCGGAATCGTGTTAACAAACAGCCAAAAATACAAAAAAACAAAAAAACAAACTAAACATTCCGGATTTTTTCTCCAGTGTAGTGAAATGGAATCTTCGCTTCGCTCGCTACGCTCATCCAAAAATTCATTGTAGAGGAATACACTAACGAGTTGTTAAACAAGAACAGAATTCATTTTGTGTCTTGGTTAGTGTGCAGGGCAGCTAATAGAACAGTTACATTGCATGGGTCAGCCGGGTAATGCCTGGGGGGAACAAAGAAATACATTCACGGGGCATGTACTGGCTACGGCCGTTGAACGCCCGGGCAGCCAAGCAAATGGATGCATGGCCGGGTCCCGTACGGTTAATGGCTGGGCGGAACGAAGAAATACATTCACGGGGCATGTACAGGCTACGGCCGGGTAGCTAACGGGCTTAGGTCAGCTATATTACCAAAATTTGTGCCCGCCGGGCCCCGCACGACGCCCTGAGCTTAGCACCCGACGCAGCCCGTAGCCCGCACGCTGCCCAGAGTGCCGGACTAATACGGTGTCTCCCCGCACGCTTGTGTTTGCTGGGAAGAGTCATGGGATGTTCGGTTACACCAAGTACAAACGCCGACAAGCTGTGTTTTATTGCTCTGCACCGAACCACACCCATCTAGACTAGCTCGAGCAACCGAACTGTTGACTCGTACCTTATCTCAAGCCGCACTAATTAATTATTGCTTGCTTTCTGGCAGCCATCTATATTGTTTTGCTTATACCCTAGCTGGATTGAATACATTCCTGTATTCCGCGGGCCTACGTGTATAGTCGGCCTTTGTTGAAGCGTCGTAGATAGGTTTCTCAATTACAGCGGTTTAAGTCGCACGCAATAAAGGGAAGAACGTGGGTTTTGATCCCGTGAACAGTTCGCATGCGGTTTTCATATTTTAAATTGTCATTTGTCGTAGCTCACAGCACTGAATTAATTTCAACTACAGCATTAATAATGTAGTGAAACAAGCAGTGCCAATAGAAACCATAGGAATCGTAAGTCTTCATCCAGGGAACTAATGAAATTGTCCTCTGGCCTCCATGCACAACCATCGTAAATGCACTTATAGCATTATGCAGTGATACAAACAAACAGCAACAAATAGTGTATTATGTTTTGTGAATTGTGTAATGAGTTGTATTTATTATCCAAATTAATAAATCAGTTAAAATTGACGGAATGGGATAGATAATGAATACATAATGTCTGTGCCGTTGACATTAGGTTGCAAGGTAAGTAAAGTATATTCTGGGTCATCGTCTAAAATGTTATCAATGTATTGAAATATACGTAAATCAACATAAAATCAAACCAATTCATGAAAATTTAAACCTACTCTGCCATTTGCAAACAAGTTTGTATCCAGGTTTTGTAATTAATTTCATCTGTCAGCCAGTATGAGGTTTCGAAACGAATTCCCCTGGGCTTAATGACCTAGTCCTAATCCTGAGCCTACGTCGAGCGTGACAACGCGTTGCGTGTTGTTGCTCTCGTCCAATCACAAGCCGTCCTGACCGCGACTGCAGCGCGCCACTCGGCAACCCGCCGAATCAGAGTAAGCGCGGGGGCTGTGGTTTTATAATGACAGCGACACACACGTGACACAAAAACGACACGAAGGCGACATTCAACAGTCCTTCACTTAATTTATGGTGCACATAAATATGGCACTCACTAGATAAACATATTTCGAGTGGTTTCGTGTTGAAATGGCTCAGAGAAGTTTTTTTGTTTTTGTATCGTGGTAATCTAGGGAGATTATAACCCAGATGTATCAGCATACTAGGAACATGCATAATTGAGTGCGTGTTTGGACCTGCCTAGCTGGACAGGGCGAGGTGGGGCAGTTGTGATAATTCAATATGAGTGCGCGACAGGTGTTGTTGTCAGCTAGACAGACATATGTAGAAAAAAAGCAAACAGTCTACACCCATCTCTTTTTTTTTTAAATAAAAATAAAAATTTGTATTCGTATTATTGAGAAAATCTACTTCAATTCCGGATCCATAGACGCAAATATTCTACAAAATCAATACAAAATACATAATAATTACTTTTTACAAATATTTAAATTATAATAAAATACGTATTTTGTAAACTTTGTCAACAAATAATGTAGAACATATTTATTTTGCCAGTGTGTAAAAGTAAGAAAAAACATAAGAATGAAAATACAATTTTGTTTATTTCCAACATCGTTTGACAGTTATATTGGAGTCTAATATAGGCCCTACCATATTTACAATTTCCTGGATGGAACGCTTCAAAACGAAATAATAAATAAAAGGACCCAAATGTATTCATGAAATATTAATTTATAGACATTCGGCAATAAGTGAACGGATTGGAAATACTCACAACGCTCAGTTTTCCACGGTAAATTTAGCAGAAACTAAAACCCGCACTCGGGGTTACTGTCTAACTTCTAAAAAGTATTTAACGGCCGAGTCTCTTCCGTTGACGCTGAGTTGACGGTGTTGTGACGAGACAAAAAGTAGCCACAGTAGAAGATTAATCCTCTAAGTGGATCCCGGGAGCCTTGTGGGAGGGTGGGGTGGAGGCGTTTAGTTATAACACACACCCAGACAGACGCGAAGCAATGATCAACTGGGGATTCATAAATGATAGTCAACTACGAGGTAGCACGTACCAGCCTCAAGTCATATTACCAAGTGCTCGACAATAATTTACGCCCCTTTGAACGAGAACATGCACTTTTCACCGTGGGGATCCCCGATTAGGTGATATTATAACAGCAGGAAGGGGTGTTGCTCAGTATAGATAGCGTTGCTTGAACAATCATCTGTGGCTACTTTTATCTGAACTATCAGGACGACAGTAATAGTTAAAGCACAATCGCGATATTCACTGAACGTAGTACTCACGTAAAACACGCTATTCAGCAAAGTGTTTTACAATCGTATTTCGACAAACAAAAATGTTTTTAAATACATTTCTCTCTTTTATATCTATAACATTCGAAATCTCAAACATACAACACAGACTACATCATCTATAGTACCGATACCACTGGTCCACTACAACAATTCTCCAATCTAGGTGCCCGTTAGGGCGCCGCAGCCAAGCCGCGGTGCGCTAAACACTCAAGCACCTTATACACCAAGCAGAGTTGGGGTGATTTCGAGGTGTTACCCGCCGTCATGTAACGTGATGTGAACTTGAAAACTATCACAATCGAGGGGATTTAGGTACCTGACAACACATGCCAAATTTATTGGGGTACGATTATTCCTTCTGTGAAAATGCTGAAACATCTCAAACACTTTAAGGATTTAGCTACTGCTACTATACTGCCTACTACTGCTCACATCATACGGCCCATCTAAGACGTACCGCCCGGCGATTCTA
>JAMZAV010016019.1:0-10607 GCA_024449915.1 Sweltsa coloradensis | reverse complement strand
AATATTAGAAACTGATTGATAGGGGCAACAGATGCCCCTTTAATTTAAAAAAGGGTAGGCAAAAACATCAATATTTCAATAGGGAAATGATAGGCCCCCAAGGGGGAATATTTTCAAAATTGATTTTTGGCTTCATAAAAAAAAAATCAAATTTACACAAAAATTTAAAATTTCGAAATTTTTGGTGGATTTGCCAGGAAGTAAGTTAAAATTTAAAATTTAAATCCAGGCTGGTGTGGCTGTGCCGGTCATGAAACTCGTTTTGTGGATCATAAAAATCGTTAGGGGCGTTTTTGGTGATGACTGTATCAACCCATTTGAATAAATTTAAAAAAAAGGGCCCACTCTAAAATTTTTTTTTATTTTCATTAATAAATTTTATATACCGGGGGCCTTAAATTTCGATATTAACATAAATTTTTTTTGGGTGTTTTCAATGATTGAATTGTCATGACCACCCTAATTAAGATAATATATATATATATAATGTTTAGGGTGCAGGAAAAGGAACGTCCCCAAAACATAAGTTTTTTAGGAAACAAAAATTAAAGGGGGAAATGTGCGGGGAGCCTCACGTTTCTTAAGCTTTTTTAACAGTTTTACACTTCCCTAAACCAACCAATAATGTTTTTTTAATGATTTTCAAAGGCCCAAAAGAAAGGTCGGGGTTCCCGTACCATGAAAAAAAAACAGGAAAGAATAAAAAAAAAAAAGGCCATTATGTCTAAAAGAATTTTTTATTTTTAGAGTCAATAAATAAGAAACAAGACAGATCGGGTACCTGGGTACAATAATAGTTTTATATTTAGTGTCGTACATAACATTCATTTTCATTATGAAAAACCAAAGGGTAGGCCATTGCCAAAAAAATAACATTTTTAAATTGGGTAGTATTTTTTGGAAAATTTAAAACAATTTTTTTAGCAACTTTACCCCCCAAAAAGAAGAAATTTTATTATATAATATATAAAAACTCAAAACAATATTTGGGTTAAAATTTACATTTTGACTAGAGCACTATTTCTTTTTTAAGATTATCCTGAGATTGAAAACCATTATGTTAGTTACTATTGCTAAAATTGGAAAACATACACATTTCACTTTTTTCAATGAAAACCTTTTTTATTTTCCCCCACATTGACTTGCTAATATAATTGTTGAATATGTAGCAAAGGTATTTCAGAAAATCCAAGTTCAGAAATGAGGGAATAGAAGGGAAAAAAATATCGTTGGGTCATTTAAGATAGCCTAATCCAAAACCAGATTGTAAATTTTTGAAGTAAAATGTAATAACAAAAAATCAATCCAAATTTTTTTTAACAGTTCCCAAACAAGGTAGTAGGCTACTCCTTTTAAAAAATTTATTCTTGATAGTACCCACAAACTTTCAGAATGTTGAGGTGTCAAAGTGTTACAAAAGAAAATACTACCCCCAAACTATTGCAAATTTTTATGGCTAAAGTGTATGATAAAATCCCCATATCAATTATCCCAAAAATTTAAATTTCTAACAAATTCACTCTCTATATTATTCCACAAATTGCCAAAAACCTGAAAACTTCCTTTGTGCGGCTTGGATTTTTTTTTCATATTTTTGTCCGTAAATTCGAACATTTTGGGCCTTTCCTCCAATCCCCCGGTGGGTACTTTCCGTCCTTAACGTCGCGAAACAAGAGGACTCGTGAGGTCTGGGTTCGTGAGGTTTTAGTATCTAAGCATCATGACGGCCCACAGCCGAAGCGATTGGATGGCCTTTCTTGGCCCGCTATGTCTGGGGGCTGTACCGTGCACCTGCAACGGAAGAAACTTCGGTCAAGACTCAGACATGTGCAAATCTGCAAAGTGCAAAACCAAACTTCTGGCAAGTATATTTTTTTAGTATAATTTATGTATTTTATAGATAAAGGCAATGTGTTAATTTAAAGCTAACTGTTTATAAGGCTTTTTGGGCCACAAAATTTTACGTACCCTATGGAATCACAGGTTTAAAGGATTTTTTGTACATCACTTTTAAACCCCCAATAGTCTACATAAATATACTACTTAAAACCCCCAAGTTTTTTTTTTGGTTGACTTTTTCCCTTTACGAAGTGCTAGATTTTTGGGGGAAATATATTACTAAAAACAGTTTTTTTAATCCACATATATCGACTTTTATTATTATAAACACTGGCCTATTATTTTTTTTTAAATTTTTTTTTTAACGTCTATCCTATTCAGTAAAAAACTGATTAAAATAGAAGGGCAATAATTAATAAATCTAATTACAGTGTAATTACTAGAGAGACACAACACGAACTACAGTTTAAATAAAATTTGAAAAATAAAATTACAAAAATGCATTAAAATTTAAAACAACAACAATTTTGGTAACAAAATTTAAAAAAATATATTAGGCCTACTCAATTAATTAAAAGAATCAATAAAAAACGGGTGGGAAAAAAAAAAACACCCGGGAGACCATTATGCCCCTGATCCATAGAACAAAAGCTCATTATTTGGGCATTATAGGGTGAATGGCAAATGATTAACAATTCCTTCTGCATCGATTCCCAAAAATTGGAAAAAATCATTTCCCCTTAGACATTTAAACTTTTGTGCGTCGGTTTTGGGACGTGGCTGAGCGGGAAACCCCGTGTCCACTGTCCCCCTCTCTCCACCGCCCGATCGTATACAAGAAAGGGGTACGATCAATGACAACAATGATGTAACGTTGCGAAATATAGGCTATCACCCCTTGGCGTATGGGGGCGAACACGCCTTCCGGGCTCCGCGGCAAATATGGGGAAATATCGCAGATATCAGGGGTTATCGGAAAAAAGGACCACCAAAAAATTTATACAATTAAAAAGTTTTTTTTGGGGAATCGTTTTCAAATTTGTTTATTAGGCCACAAATCAATTCCTTTTTTTGGAATCGTGTACCCTAGATATTACGTACAATTTTTTAGTTCCCCTAAAAAAAAAAGTGATTGGGACAATGACATTAGATACCTGGGTCCCAAAATTTAATATAAACCGACTGAAATTTTCAAAGAAAAATTGTTTAGCATTTTTTTAAACGAATAAAAGAGGTTTTTCTATTAACTCGAGTCGTAAATTTTCTAAATTTTGTTTTTAAATTTTTCATACGACAAAAATTTTTTTTGCATCTTTAATTCTTAATAGGGGCCCTAGTTTGCGTGGCAAAGCGTGAATTTTTAAGGGGAACACAAAAAAAAAAAAAAAAAAAAAAACATGTTCCTTTTTGGGTCATGTTTTTTGTGGGGAAAGGAAAACCCAAACATGGGGGGGTTTTGGGGGGGGAGCCCCTTAACATAAACGAGGCGAAAATTTTGAAAAATCAAGATTTTTTAATGCGTTTGGTGGTTATGGAAAAAAGTATAAGTCTGAAAACAAACGAAAAAAGTTTTTGTACAGGGGAAAATTTATTTTATCGATCCGCCCTTAAAATTTTTTTTCAATTTTGCAGCCAGTCAGAAAGGAACAATTGAATGAGCGAAGCAAAAAATTTAAAATTTTCTGACCCCTTAAAATTTTTTTTGTCTGTCGTCTCTACCGGGGAAAAGCTATTCCCCATCTTTATGAAATTGGAGGGAAACCCTTCGAAAAACTCTAACTTAGGCTAGAGATGATTGTTTTTTTGGGACAAACAAAGAAAATTTCCATGAATATTGTCATTTTTTGGGGGAGTTTTTTACCCCTTTTTACGGTATAAAATTTCTTGATTATTGCTTGTGACAAACAGTGATTGCATTACATGCCCAAAAAGTATAAGGAGGTCATGCTTGTTGCCAATGACCATTGCCCCGGTATGGCGACGTGTGTTGCTGACAGATGGATTTTTGTCACTTTTTTGTTTTTGTGGCAATACCAGGTGTTTTTGAATTGCTGGTCTAAGCTTTGTGACATGAGCTAATAGACTCGCACGCGCCCTTCGGGGGAACTAAGGGGCGAAAAGGGGTGCTGTTTGTTTTTCGACACTGAAATTATGCTAATTAAATTTGGCTTTAAATAAACTCGGTGATGGGAGGCGTAAGCCCAGTTGAGTCGGGGATTTAAAATTGACCAGCAAACGAAAAAGTGTCTTCGAGAGCAATCAAGGGTGTTCTGACAAAGAATTGTTGACGAAAGAAATTATTAGCGTGCATTAAAAACATCGAGTATCAAATGGATTAGCCGATAAGAGGCAAAAATCAAAAAAGGGAAACATCTGCCTCCCACGTCCGAGCTGGCAGGCTGACCCAAAAGCCCCAAACCCAAGAGAGGAAGGATTTAAAAGTAAGACATGGTTCTTACATAGGTCAGTACTCACTACTAGGGGTTCGAACTCACTTCATCAGGTGAAATGCATAACTTAAAAAACGGCTTTTTAGGATGATTGTGGTTAAATACAAGTCCCCCCTTTTTTTTGTTAGATTATGTTTTTGTTTGGGGATAATCCTCTCTATACATGTCCTAAAAAACCCCCCCTTAATACCTATCGATTTCGGTCACTTTTGGGGAAATTAGTCTTTTTAACAAAAAAAAACAGCTACTTTCCCCCCAAAAACAATAGTTATTTTTGGAAAATAACATCTATACCAAAAGGGCTAACAACCTCTCAACTACATGGGGTGGCGCCTGGTTGTATATGAAGTGATTTAATAAAAGGGTAAAAAGGGGTTTTCGAGGGTTTTCTGACGTGTGTTAGAGTGGGTTTAACTTGACTGGTGGTGGGCCTTTTGTATATGATAGTGCTTTTATTACAAGGTAAAAATGGGTTTCGAGGGTTTTCTGACGGGGTTTTTAGGTGGGTTTAAACTTGAATGGAAAGGTTTTTTTAAGAAGTGGGTTGACCTTAAACATATTAGTTTGTTTTAGAGCTATATGACAGCAATAGGATAAAAGGGTTTATTTTATCGGAGAAGAAAATTCTGTCCCATTTTTTTACATCGGGGCTTATCCAAGGAGGAGGATATGCCGAGGATGGGATGCGTGGGCTTAAGCATTACGTCATTTTTAAAACTCAGAGAGCCGCAAAAGGTGAAGGGGTAGTAGCTATTTTTCGATAAGATTTGGCTGTGTGTGAGATTGATAGGAGGATGAGCATGAGGTAAGGACTCGTTGGTGTTTTGAGGGTAGTTGCCTGATTTGAAAGTGCACTTGATCAAAAAAATTTTTAGAACTGCGGGGGAAATTGTTGGAGGAGCGCGGGTCCTTGAGCAGGATCTGCAAAAAAAGGAAGGAGGCGAGGAGTGCGTTTGGTTGCCCTGTTCAGGTGTTATCCTGGGGAAGGGGGGAAAGGATGGCGTTTTTTTCAGCCAAAAAGGTTAACGGACAAAAGGGGCGTCTTTAAAAAGGGAGGTTATCCTTTAGAAGTGAAGAGTGGGAAAAGTCAGCACAGGGGGGGTGTGGTGCAGAAAAAATTTTGTTTCAAGCCAACAGGGTGGAATCAGAGTCGCGGAGTGGGTTTGACAAAAAAAAAACAATTTGTCCCAAAGGGGGGGTTGTTATAAACGCCAGAATCAGCGTAGTTGGGAAAAATCAGGTCACGTGTTTTTTTTTGAAAGGATTGGGGTCATTTAAGAGAGCTGTGTCAAACTGAAATCCTTTTGAGGCTAATCGGAAAGACCTGTGGTTTTTCGTCGGAAAAAGGGGTCATTTCTGTTCGTTAACACCTAGCTCCCCCCCATGCTCCCATTTTCTTGCTGTTTTACCAGTTGAAGCGCCCCGTCGGGGAAAAGTAGTAGCACTAGGTGCCAAAAAAAAAATGAAAAAAATAATTGCAAAATGAGGTTTTTCTAAGGTTTTATGTCCTGAGGGGGGGTATGACTCTCCGGTGACTTAAAGGCAATAAAAAGGAAATTTTTCTAAGGTTTTTGTCCTGAGGTTAAGGGTATGACATTTTGGGTGACCACAAATGCAATGACAAGGTTTTTTCTGGGGTTTTTTGCTTCCTGTGGTTAGGGGTAGTGCTTTCGGTGAAAAACCTAATAGAAATGACAAGGTAATTTTTCCTTGGTTTGAGTTCTAATTGAGGGGGATGTTCTGTGGTATTACTCTCAGAGGATTTTGGGAAATGCCGTGGGGGTGTCACTTTTTGGTAAAGAGGGTAGTGAAGCCGCTCACGAGGATTTTTTGGAGATGCCGGGGGGGTTCTTCTAGGTGAAAGGGTAGTGAAGCCGCTCCGAGAATTTGGGATGCCGGGGGGGTGTCACTTCAGGTGAAGAGGGTGGTAAAGCCCCCTCATGGGAAGTAGTGGATCCTTGGGGGTGTCACTGCAGGTGAAAGGGGGGTTTAACCGCCACGGGGATTTTGGGAGATCCCTGGGGTGTCACTTCTAGGTGAAGGGGTGGTAAAGCCCGCTCATGAGGAAGTAGTGGATGCCTTTGGGGGTGCCCCTGCTGGGGTGGGGATGTATACTTTCGCTGTCTACTTTTCATGAGTACGTAGAAGATGAAGTAGTGGTGTCCCCTTTGTGGTGACGGGGGCAGAAGAAACATGCCTACGTCTTGTGGGGATAGGAAGGAACCAATGTGTTCTTGCCTATTGTGGGGACGGTAGGACATCCTTTCCTACGCAGCATTTGGGTTAGGGGAGTGCCAAAAGGGGGGGTTCATACCTATAGGAAAGTGGTGGCACTGACGTACCATTATTCTTGATTTAAAAGGAGGGTAGATTTTCTACAATTAGCTTTGGGTTTCAAATGGGGTGGAAATGCGTCTCATTTGCACTTTGGGGTTTAAAGGGGGGGGGGAACCAAGGGGGTGTCCCAAATCTTTGTGTAAGTGCATAGTTATCAATGGCTTAATTTATTTTATTTAATGTAATTCTTAAGTTTTATATCATTGAAAATTTTTATTATTTTATATATATTTTTTTGTGTTAAATCAAACAAAATGCAGTAAAAGTAATCTAGTTATTTTTTTCAAAAAAATTTTGCTTTATTGTGTATTTTTAAAATTTATTGTTGGGCTGGAATTTAGATTTTAAAAAAAATGTTTTTTTGTTTTAAATTTAATATAAATGATATAGTTATTTAAAAATAAATTTTTTATGTTTCGGAATAATTTGTCATTGTAATGTAATTTAAATTTAAATTTATAATTAAAATTTTTTTAAATTTTTTGGATGGAGCCTTTATATTATTATTTGTTTAAAATTCAATTCATTACAAATTGTCGCCTTTGCATTTTATTTTCGATTAGTAAATGGGAAATGGTTTCTGTAACACTAGCAGTCAGTTTTACATAACAGGGAATTCGAGGTTGCTGTGATAGCATTTTTTCAATGTCGGTCAAGTGTGATACATTCGTCACATTTTTCACTTGGGCTTTTTTTACTATTGATACACTGGGGACAGATTTGTCATTTTCTGTCGGTTTTTTTTTTATGTTTTAGTGATCTGGCTTCATTTTATTGTGCCGTCCGGAGATGGGACATTGTGAGCCCTTACGAATGCAGTACCTACCTGAGTATACATCGGCGGGTTCCCCCGGGCTGTCTGGATAAGCTACGTCAAAAATTGTCGAGAACCATCAATGTTTAAGAGTGAGGTTTTTTTGGAATTTACCCGGGTTCCGAAAGAAATTTTTTCAGGGGAATTTTGAGCATAATTCTTAAATATTATTCGTTTTTTTTTATTTTATGCACAAGGGAATGTATTTTTTTTGTTGTTTTATGACTTAATTTTTTTTAAGATTGCTTGTGTTAGATTAAATAAGGGGTTTTCAGATCAATTTATTTTTTCCTAATTCGCAGGAATTAAAGGGTTTTTTAGGGTGATTCTGTCACGAGTCAAACTTTTTATATTAGGTTCCCGGCTTTACTACCTGGAAGGTGAGTTTTTTTCATTTTGGTCTCGTTTGAGCGTGAGATTCGTTTTATTTCAATTTTCTTTTTTTAGTTTTATTTGTAAATTTTATACAAGTATGTTCAGTTAGGATTCGGTTTGGGGTTTTTTTTCTATTACAAGGGGTGGTGGTGTTCGCGTCTTTTTGATGAGGGGGAAGATTGCAAGTTTAGGAGGCTCAAGATTTCAAGGGGTGAAAAAACATCAAAAGAGAATAGAAGCATCTGAAAAAACAGGTTGATTATATTGGGACGTACTATATACGGAGAAAAATCTTAATCCGTGCGTCGATCTTCCCGTATTAGGATGCACATGAAGACTCTTGAACAAGATTGGGGCGTCTTCTATGGAGGCGTGACATGTCATGTTTTTGGGGGAGTTTCTACCCTTGTTTTCTGGTATAATTTCATTGATTATTGCTTGTGACAAAACAGTGATTCATTACGATGTCACAAGAAAAGGGGGTCATGCTTGTTGCGCAATGACCATTGCGCGCGTGTATGGCGTACGTGTGTTTTTGCAAATGGATTTTTTGTCACTTTATTGTTTTTTTTTGGCAAAACCAGGGTATTTTTAATTTCTGGTCTAAGCATTGTGACATGAGCTAATAGACTCGCACGCGCTCCTTCTCGGGGAACTAAGGGCGACATATGCTGACTTTGCGTTTCGCACTCAATTACTGCTAATTTTAATTTTTGGGCTTTGAATCAAATCGGTGGGCTGAGGAGGCTAACCCATTTTATCGGGGATTCAAACTGACCCGCGAACGAACAAGTCTCTTCGAGAGCAAATAAATGGTGTTCGACGAGAATTTTTGACAAGAAGAGTAATTAGTTACAGGCATTGGAAAAAATCGAGTATCGAAAGGATTACCCATCAAAGGCAGAATCAAAGAAGGGAGAACATCTGCACTCCCCACGTCCCAGATAGTCACGGCTGAAACCAAGCCAAACCAAGGGAAAAGAGGACTTAAAGTAAGACATGGTTTTATTACTAAGGTCAAGTCACTCACTACATAGGGGTTCAACTCACTTTAATCAGGTGAAAAGCATAAACTTAACCAAAGGGTAATTAGGGGGATTTTGGTTAAATACAAATGCTCCTTCTTTTTTTTGAGTTATGTTCTTTTTTGTGATAATCCCCTTATACATGTCCTAAAAAAACCCCCCATTAAATACCCATCGATTTCGGGCACTGTTGGGAAGATTGTTGTTACAACAACAGCTCGTTTCCCCCGAACAATAGTTACTTTGGTAAAAAAACATCTAACCAAGGGCTAATCAACCTCCAACTACAATACGTACTTTTGATTTTTTTTCCCCCCATTTTTGTGAGATATTTTGTTCCATTTGGGCCAATTCGACCAAAGGGGTGGAGCTACAACGTTCATATTATGCATGAAATTAAGGTTAGGTGATGTAGTACGGTACCTTTGAAAAAAAAGTTGAAAAATTTTACCCCAAATCCATAAAATAAAGTTTTTAATATACCAAAGTTTTTTAGGGTAAAAAACAACACAACAACAAAATTGACAAAAAAACAATAGAAATTGACAACAATCACCTAAAATGCGTGGGCAGCAAACAAAGACTTGAAAAATAAAGATACCCCGCAAACTAAAAACAAAAAAAAGTCATCCATCAACGCGACTAAAAAAAAGGTTTGCGCAGCTTCCTAGTTATAAAATTCAGAGCAGGTATTTGTGGTGGGAAGTTATTTCAATTTTGGGTTTTTTTTTCTGACCAAAAGCATGAATTGGGGTCGAAAATGATTCATCATTTATGCCTACGGCAGGGTTGCCACCAAGTCAATTTTTTTTTTCCTTGAAAAACTAAAAAAATCCTGAGAAATCCTTAAAAAAGTTATTCAGCATTAGCATTTTTGTTTAACCGCAAAGGAAAGTTTCAAATTTTCACGTTTCATTCCAAAATAGTGTGCCAGTCTGATTTTTGAGAAACTAGTCAACAGTCAACAGTAGGTGCAGAAACGCATAAAAAATCGGGAATTTTCTTCAAAATATTTTAACTTTTTCTTTTACTCACCCTAACTCCACTTTCGGAAATGTTATGTTTTTGTTGTTGTTAGCGTTTGTTCCAAAGCAGAAGGGCCGGGTTCGTTCCCCCTGAAGTCAGAATTTTTTTTTCTTCTGATTTGGACTAAATCCACATTCTTGTCTTTGGGGTTTGTAAAGGTGACTTTGGAGCCGTCCTAGTAACGAAGCACTTAATAAATTTCAAAGTTTTTTCTGAAACGGCCTTGTTGATTTGGGGTTGATTCGCGGGTGTTTGCACTGTCCCCTACCACTGATTGCTATTTTCTTATTAAAAAAAATTTGATCTTTGGGTTGGGTTATCGTCACTCGTCGATTGCGTCGGAGCCCCGCAGGGTTGGTTGGTCGCTTTTTATTTAAAGTCCCCCACGTACTATATGGGAAATACTTTTTTGTTGTTGTTTTTTTGTGTTGAACTGAAAATCTTATAAATGAGGGGGCAGACTCTAAAAAAAATTTTTTTTATTTATTTATTTTATTTATTCACTTATGTTTATTTTTCTGTACCTGATGTTTTTTTACTGTCTACATTGCTTTTTTTAGCTGAATTTTTTAAAAAATTTTTAATTTTTAAGTATTTTTTTTAAAAACAGAGAAAATCCCAAATTTCCAAAAATCCTGTTTTCCCTTTAGACAAAAATCCCAAAAAAAAAATCCTTTAAAGGGAAAATAAGGGGGTTTTTTTTTTTTAAAAATCCCCTTTTTTTGGAAAGGGCAAAACCTT
>JAMZAV010016018.1:0-11939 GCA_024449915.1 Sweltsa coloradensis | reverse complement strand
AACTAACAATAAAACCTAACTTATTTAAAGTAAATTTTTATTATTCAAAAAAATCATTGGAACCTCTTTAATTTTTTTTATCGAAGAAAACATTTTGGGGAATTCCAGAATTGAATTCCATGTTTTGGATTTACATTTCTTCACTTTTTAGACTTATGTTCTCACTCTCGCAATTTTTGCAACCAAGTGGGTATCAATTAATAGTACTTTTTTTAACATCATGCAAAATTTTGTAAGATATTACCTTTCCGTTCAGCAGAAATCTTTCACCACCTAAAAAACCCATGCAAATTATCGACGAAAGATGTAAATAAATCTAGTAAAATGCCACCATTGTAATGTCAAAATCAAAATTTTTTGGGCATGCGCACCAAAAAACCCCCATTGTACCGGACGTACTTTGTGTTTTGTCCCCCCCCCCCCCCCCCCTAACTAAATGCACTTCCGGCGCCTCTACAAAGTTTTAAGTTTAAATTACGATGACATCTTTTGGGTCAACCTATCCAAGGAAAGGCCAAAAAAAGAAAACGTTTCCAATGCCTGATTTGCGCGACTAAACGGACGAGACTTTAGGCCATTTAAAAATCGATATGTGAGTTAAAATTGTTAGTATATTTACCTATTTTTATTTTTAAGAGAGTAGGAAGCGTTTTAGCAAATTGCGTCGCCGCCGACTGACACCACAGGTGTTGAAATTTGAACATTGCACGAATGTGGAAATATAGGGCTCTTGCAGTAAACACATTTCATCAAATCATCAACACCTACAACAACATGCAAATTATCGACGAAAGCATGTAAATAAAATCTAGTAAAATGCCACCATTTGTAATGTCAAAAATCAAAATTTTTGGGGCATGCGCACCAAAAACCCCATTGTACCAGGATCCGTACTTTGTGTTTTTGTTCCCCCCCCCCCCCCTACTAAAAGCACTTCCGGCGCCTCTAACAAAGTTTTAAGTTTAAATTACGATGACATCATTGTCACCTATCCAAGGAAAAGGCCAAAAAAAAAAACGCTTGCCAATGCCTGATTTGCGCAAACTAAAAACGGACGAGACTTTAGGGCCAGTAAAATTATCGATATGATGAGTTGCATTGGTAGTTACTAGTTACCTACTTTTAATTTTAAAAGAGTAGGACATGCGTTTTAGGCAAATTGCTGTTCGCTCGGGGGCCCTGACACCACAGGTGTTTGAAATTTGAAACATATGTCACGAATGTGGAAATATAGGGCTCTGCAGTAACCCCTTTCCAATTTTTAGTTTTAAAATAATTTGGGTGACGAAAACGAAGACTTCATTTTCCCCGACCCCCAAAAAAATTTAGCCGGGTTTTTTTTTTTTTTTTTTTTCCGTTGTTTGTTCGTCCACCGGGAAAAAGGCTACCCGATCGTGATAAAAAATTTGAGAGGCCTTTGAAATCTTGAACTTAGAAGGGTTGTATTGTTTTTGGGAAAATCGAAGAAATTTTTCTCATAATATCGTCCTTTTACGATTTTTTTCGATTTTTTGGGGCGATATTTTCTTTTCCCATTTGGGCCGATTCTGACAAACGGGTGGGGCTACAATAGTCATTTTATACAGGGACTTTAAAGGTTATGGTGATGTAGTACCTTAAAAACAAATTTGAAAAAGTTAGCCAGAACCAAGCAATAAAGTTTTTTAATATAAGTTTTACGGTTTAGTGCGATATTTTCGTCCCTTTTGGGGCCTTTTGTGCCCAAAAACGGGGGGGCTAAAAAAGTCATATTTTTTAACAGGGACTTTAAAGGTTATGGTGATTTAGCCCTTTATGAAAAAAAAAATTGAAAAAAATAGCCAGAATCCAAAAAATAAAGTTTTTAATATAAGTTTTTAGGGTTTAGTACGATTTTTTCGGATTTGGGCCGATTTGACCAAACGGGTGGGGCTACAACTTTCATATTAAACATGGACTTTAAGGTTATGGGATGTAGACTTTTGAAAAAAAAAAGTTGAAAAAGTTAGCCAAAATCCATAGAAATAAAGTTTTTAATAAAAGTTTTTTGGGTAAAATAATACCAAGTGCAAGAAAAAATAGAAACTTGACAACAATCCGAAATGCTAGGAACAAGCAAGAAACTTGCAAAAGTTATAAGGATATCCCAGCAAAAAAAAACTTAAAAAAAGCTATATCAACCCCCGCGGACTTTGGGTTTTTCCAAAGTTTATAAAAATTAAATTAGTTTTCACGAAGTTTGGTTTTGTTAAAAACTCCAAATGGACTATATCTGTTATTTTTTCTGGCTGACTAAGACAAATTTTTAAAAATCTATGACCGCAGGCTGTCCATGTATGCTTCATTGACAACTTTGCAAAGTTTCATATACGTGGGATGCATCTTGGCCGAGCGAATAGCTTTTTTCTAACTGCCAAATGTGTGCATGCATATTATGTTTTTCTACTTGTTGAAATTAGGGAGGGGAGGGGGGGGGCGTATTTTTTTAGCCTATGGGCGCCGAAGGTCTTAATCCGGCTCATACCACTAGAAGAGGGGCATCTAATCGTCATGGGCAGGTTTCCAAAGAGAAATTAAATAGAAAATATATAGTAATTAAAAATATTTTTTTAAATTGATCTCTGCTTTGCGGAGAGCGGACTACACTGTCCTAGCCTCATGGCCATCATAACTTGTTCACAATCACTATAATACAACCTCCTCAATATCAGTGATTTCTTCATGCACATTGCCTGAGACTAGCAAGCATCTGATGGTATGGAAATTCACAAATAATATGTCATTTAGACATAAATAAAATGCTTTTTTTTAAAGAAACAAAATCTACATCTAAAATTGATCTTTGATTCCGGGATTTTTACAGTTGTAACAATCAATACATGAATGGTTTAATTTGTGTGTCCACTCTAAAAATACTTTTGAAAATTATAACAATGTCTTGAAAAATTAGTGTTTCATACACATCGCCTGAGGCTATTTAGGCATCTGATGGTATGGAAATTCACAAATATTTGTCATTTAGACATAATAAAATGCTTTTTTTTATTAAAGGGTCTTTACCCGCTTAACTAAAAAAAAATATATCATTCAGGCTAACATGGATTAGAAATCACAGAAAAAATTGGGTCCACCTTGCCCCGGGAAAAAAATGTCGAGGTATTTTTTGAGCTAGGTACCCATCGGCAAAAATTTCCCTAAGAAATAAAAATGGGGACGATCTTTTTGCCCGTGATCTTGGAATGATTTTGATCCGAAAAAAAAACTTGCCATTATTGACGTACTCGACAGCCTTTTCTGTAAATCCCCTATATTTTGTTTTGTAATTTGGGCAAGTGGTTCGGTCAAAATTACCAAGAAGGGGTGTGATTTTGGAATGCATATTTTGCCCAGTTTTTGTGTATGTTTGTGGGACAGTTTCAAGGCACGATGTAATAGGGTCACTTTAGATTGATATGATGCTCTAGTATCCCATCTATGTGGAACAAAAAAGAAGCAAATTAAAGCCGATTTAAGAAATTTCCTAAACTCTAATTTTCGCAAATTTATGATAAAAATTGAAATATTTGTGAAAAATCACAGTTACAAGATTTTTTTTAAATTGTCATTTGAGGTAGTTTATCTCTAGTTTATTGGTAAAAAAAATTTATTTGGGGAAAATAGCCCCTAAAAGAAACAAAATTACATCTAAAATTGTTTTTGGGAACCCGGAAATTTTTGTACAATTGTCACAATAATAAAGTTATAACTTTTGTACGACTACACTACTCCAAGAAATTTTTTGAAAATTACAAGAATGTCTTGCAAATTAGTTTTTCATAACATCGGTTTAATTGGATCACGCAATGACTTAAAATATGTAAAATTTAGGTGCACACTCATAAACTATTCCTTAAAATATGTTTTTTTTCCCCTTTGGGTTTACTATCAGATGATCGGGGTTTTCGAAATACTTGATACCCCCAAAGGTGAAACAATTTTAGGTGGGTTTGGGTTTAAAATCTGAGTTTTTTGGACTATACACTACTCAAAATAAAAAAAAATTTACGAATTTAAAGGGTTTAATAAACCCTCCTTCATCGGGGTTTTTAATGACAGTTGAAACAAGACAACAGAATGGGCTTTAAAACAAATAAAAATGCAACAAAAAAACAAATCAAATTACACCAAATCCACAAAGAACATAAAAAATAAATGTGGTTTGTGTTTTTTGTTGTAACAAAAAAAAATTATAAAATTTACAAAACAAAAAAAGAAAAAGAAACTTATGGCTTATTATTTCAAAAATTTCCCAAAATTTCCCGGAAAAAACAATGCAGGGGCACTTATACATTTTACTAACAGACATCAATCAGCCTCTTTTAAATTTTCGTTTATGTGGATTTGGGTTATGAAGGTAATGGGTGAGTTGTTTTCCAATCCACTAATGGTGTTTTTTATAAACATGCTCTGCTAATCTAGAGGAGCAACTTTAGCTGCGTGACTTTGCTTATGCCCCTAAACCTCACCTAAAGAGGTCCTTTTCTCTCCAATGTACGGGGCACCACATTGCACGGTATTGAGAAAAAAGCATTCTTGGAAAAATTGGGGATTCTTTTTGGGGTTTAGGGTAATGGGTGATTGAAAAACAGTACAAATCAGACAGACCTTTGAGGTGGGGTTTGAAGGAGCATAAGAACAACGTCAAGAGATAAAGTATTTTCCCTCTAGATTACAGAGCATTTTAGGAAAATACCATTATTGGTTTGGGAACAACTATCCATTACCTTCATGAAGCCAATCACAAAACAAAATAGTAAAAGGCGTTCATCGATGAACCCCAAAAAAAACGGAAAAAATAGTAGGAGGTTTCATTTGGAAAAAAAATGTTTAAGGAAAAGAAAAGCGATACAGAAGGGGGCCAGAAAAATGTCCCTTAGGTTAAAAGGGGGGCCATAAATGAATAGGCCTATTATTTACCATTTTGAGTGAAAAAAGACGGTAAAAAAACGTTGGGAAGTTGCTAAAAAGGAAAAAAAATATTTTAAAGGGTTTTTAAAAAGGGTTATAAAATGAGGGAGCCATAAAAAACCCTTTACGTTCAAAATGGCCGCCAGTTTGAAAAATAGTTTTATTTTATTTTTTTGGAATTAAACATACTGAAAAAAAATGATAAAAAGGTGCCATTTAGCACTAGGTCTTTTAAATTATAAAAAAAGTTTCAGGGGGGGACCCAAGAACAATATCTTTTTGCAATCAAAAGGGGGCCATGAATACGGGGTGTATCAACTATCTTCTGATTTTAAGAAAAAAGGGCGGAAAAAAATGATAGGAAGGTGCCCTTTGGAAAAAAATTTTCTTGAGATGTCAAAAAAGGGTTTTTACAGAGGGGGGGGGCAAGAAAAATAGCCCTTACGATCCAAAATGGCCCCCCCAAAATTACAAGCGTACATTTAGTCAAAAATTTTTGAATGTTAACAGACGGAAATAATGATGGGAAAGGGCCATTGCAAAAATACTTCAAGATTTGTTTGGTTCAGGGGGGGACCAAAAAAATTCATTAACGATTCAAAAGGGGCGCCATGTTTAAAATGTGTATTTTTTCCTATTTCGAATGTGAACAGACGGCAAATGAAAAAAGGGCCATTGGCAAAACATTTTAAAGATGTTGTATATGGTTTACAGTGGGGGAGCCAAGAAAAATACCCCTTAAAATTAAAAAAGGCCGTCAGTTTAAAAATGTATATTGTTCCAATTTTTTTGATAACTTTAAATAAGATATTATTGAAAAAAAGACTCTATGTAGTTTTCTAAAAAGTGGATATTTGTGCACCTTTCTTACTTTTTTGTTATTTTTTTAATTTGACGGGGGTTTCATCCTCAGGAAAACTGAAAATGAAAAATTTTTTATATATATAAAAGTGCTGAACATAGCTGTAACGAGATGAAAAACCCATACCAAAATTTTAAGACATTTTTATCTACCCTTAAAAACTTTTTTAAAAGTTATAATAACTTTTAAGACTGGGATTTCCTGGTGTTACAGCAGTTCAGTCGGCATTGGAACAAACAATGCACAGGGAAAGCCGAAAGCCGGGCATCTTTGCATGAGCATGAGTGATGCATCCTTTCTATCACGAGTTTTGACAAGCTCTCTGCAGCAGCCCCATATCTCCGGCAGTCTAGCCATTTGGATGCCAAACTCCACCATTCAAGAACCACCCCCCATTTTAGGTGATGAAGAAATTGGGAAAAAAGTATTAGCCCCCCCAAAAGAGTCCCCTTGATTAGCAGCACGTGAATGTGAAGCTGCAGGCGTTTGAGGGGAGGAAGGTTGTCAACATTTTTGTTCTTCGATGTGAAAAGGTTTTTCCTTGCTTCATTGACTTTTCCTACACCCGTGTGGGTCGTACAAAAAAAACAAAAACGTTCAAACGTCTTGAGGGGTTTTTGGGGAAACGTTCTGAAACGGACGGGAAATTTATGAAAAGCTGATGTGAAATTACAAAAGTTTTCCATATTTTCCCAAGCTTTTTTCTTTCCCTTTTGGGGAAGGAGGAACGGTGATCCATAACGTGCCCAATGATGGGGCCCATCAGCCTTTTCAAGGAATCACTGAAATACCAGCAATGGCGGCCTCAGCATTTGAGAATACGATAAAGGAAACCACTTGGTCACGATTTCTGCAAAATAAAAACTGTTACCAGGTGTTTTGCGAAAAAGGGCTACAACTCTTGCTTGTTTGGGCATTGTGAAGAAAGTCGTTCCTTTTTCCAAGTAATGGTAAGAAACAAGAACAAAAAAAGTACAAACAAGAAGAAATTCCTGTCCGTTGCAAAACTTTTTCCAAAAACCCTAAAGAGTCTTAGAACATTTGTGTTCTTTGGACGACGCACAAACGGATTAGGAAAGTAAAGAAGCAAGGAAAACTTTTTTGCATCAAAGAACAAAAGTGTGACAGTCTTCCCCTATTTAAGACGCACCCCAGTTTCACTTTTTATGTACTGCTATAAAGGAGCCCTTTTTGGGGAAAAGTGCTGATACTTTTACGCCATTTTTTTCACCCCTAAAAATGGGGAGGTTCTTAAGGGTGGATTTTGGGCACCCCAATATTGACAGTGCCGGAGATATGGGACTGCTGAAAAGAGCTTGTCAAGGCTCGTGTAAAAAAGGATCATCACAAAATGCTCATGCAAAATCCCGGCTTCCCTGTCATGTTATTTAAAAACTGCCGATGAAACTGCTGAAACACCAGGTAAACCGTGCTAGAAAGTATAATAGATTTTTTTTAAAGTTAAAGGAAAAATATATAATCTCTTTTATTTCTGGAGGTTTATTCATCTCTTAAGCTTATTCAGCACTTCATATATTTTTTTCTCAAATTTCAGTACCTAGGATAAAGACATTTATTATAAACAACCCCCAATTAAAAAATGTAAAAAAGAAGTAAGGAAGAAGTGCTAAAATGTCCCGTATTAGAAATCAACGAGGCCCTACATGTTTTGTTTTTACTAAAAATTAGTCTTTAAAATAAATTAAATGTGATAAGGAATATGGGAAAACAAAACTTTTTTCAATATGAGGCCATTTTAAATTTTTAAAGGGGATATTTTTTTTGGCTCCCCCACGTAAACCATATAAAAATTTTAAAAATTTTTTTGGCCAAGGCCACTTTTATCTTTTGCCGTCATTTACATTCGAAATGGAAAAAATACACTTTTTAAAAATCAGGGCACCTTTTTGAATCGTAAGTGAAATTTTTCTTGGTCCCCCCTATAAACCCATACAAAACATTTGAGAGAATTTTCCCAAGTGGCCCCTTTCTTCATTTTTACCGTCTGTTAACTTTCAAAATTTGGGATAAAAGTACCAATTGAATTCGTGGGGCCTTTTTGGGTGAAAGGGGCTGTTTTGCTTGGCTCCCCCTCTGTAAACCTATTATCATCAAAAAAAAAAAAAACGTTTGCCAATGGACACTTCTATCTTATTTGCCGTTTTTTACTTTAAAAATCAGAAGATAATTTGATACACCCATTCATTCAGGGCCGCCATTTTTAAATTTTAAAAGGTATTTTTCTTGGCCCCCCCCTGAAAATTTTTCTATAATCTTAAAAAGCCTTGTGCTAAAGGGACCTTTTATCATTATTTTCAGTATTTTAATTCAAAAAAAAATAATAATATTTTTAAAAAAGGCGGCCATTTTTAACGTAAGGTATTTTTTTGGGTCCCCCACTGTAAACATCTTTAAATTTAAAATATTTTTTGCCTGTGCACCTTTCTAACATTATTTACCGTCTTTTTTCACTCAAAAAAGGGAAATAAAGGCCTTATTCATGGCCGCCTTTTTAATCCCAAAGGGGCATTTTTCGTGGCTCCCCTTTTGTATCCTTTTTCTTGATCTAGAACATTTTGCCAAGTGAAACCCCTACTATTTTTTTTCCGTTTTATTTTTTTGAAAAAACCCAGACTAAAATTAAAGAGGCTGCATTGATGTCTGTTATAATAATGTGATAATGCACCTAGCATTTATTTTTCCCGGAATTTGGAAAATTTTTTTTTAAAATAAGCCATAATGTTTTTTTCTTGTTTGTTTTGTAAATTTTAAATTTTTTTATGTTACAACAACAACTACAACCACATTTATTATTATGATTCTTTTGGGGGTTGGGTAATTTGATTTGTTTAATTGGCATTTTTTTTATTTGTTTTTAAAACCCATTTTTGTCTTGTTTCAATGTCATTAAAAACCTGATGAAGGAGGGGTTTATTAAACCTTTGAAATACGTAAACTTTGTTTTTTTTTGAGTAGGGATAGTCCCAAAAAAAATCATGATTTATACTTTATATCCCCAAAAACTTCGTTTTGTGAACGTTTGTCAATCAAATTAAGTGTAAAAGTGTAAAAATTTTTTAAAATGCGTTTTTGTAAAAATTTTGTTTGCCGGTAGCGACACCACAGGTGTTTGGAATTTTTAACATAGTCACGAAAGTGGGAAAAAATATAGAGCTTTTTCTAAAATTTTTTTTTAATAATTTATAAAAAATAAATTTTTCCACGAATTTCGATTTTTATAAAAAGTCCAAAATTTACTATGTAATTCCCCATTTTTTTCTGCGATGAAGACAAAACTTGTTAAAATCTATTACCGTACGGCTCAGGCGCGTCGGAACGTTTTTTAAAGTGGGGGGGGGGGGGGGGCAAAACCCTTAGTAGAATTCGTAGGGTACAGATGGGGTCTGGGACAAAGCCCCAGCCGCTGGGGCGTTTTTTTGCCAAAGGGGGAAAAAAATTTCATACACACAGTTATTTTTGTATGTTTTAACTGCACTCGGACTCTGTAAACGATGTTTTACTCAAAAATATCTGGATCTAAAAACTCTAAAAAAATTTTTGTGAAGTGGCCCCTTTTTGTAAATTTCAACTAATTTTTTTTTAATGACGGAAACTACAGGCAAACATATTTTGTTTTTTACCCCCCTTTTTAAAAAAAAAAAAAAAAAACAACTGAAGGTGTTAGTACGTTCTATTAAAAAATTTCGAACAATTTTAAACTTTTAAAACCATTTTAAAAACGAAACACTACACCACACTTAAAAATTTACTTTACACTTCCATTCACACTACAACTTTCACTCTAAAAGGAATAATCTTCCCACAACGCTAACGATGCGACACGAGTGAACCAAAGCCCAACTTGCGTCTGCCAATAACTATAGTTTGGGTTTGACGTGAGTCTGAGTCAGGGTCCACTCCACTGAAGTGAGGACCAACACCCAAAATTTCAAGACGGGGAGGGTTATAAAGATAGCGGATGACGGTTTAGGCAGGGGACGTCAGCCAACCTAAAATTCCTGCTATTGTTTGGGTTGTTTCTCCTGGTAGGAATTTTTGACAGGGCATCCCACGTTGCTTTCCCAAAAAATTTGAGTAGAAATCTTGATTTTTTTTAACTCTAAAATCTGCCCCCCTATGCCCCCTGGCATGAAAACAGGGGGGGGAATGCCCCCTTGCCCCCCCCCCCTGTTCCCACGCCACTGGTACGGCTGTCCATGTATACTTATTGACAACTTTGCAAAATTTACGATCTTAAAAGTCGGGTGCTTCGGGGGCCCTTTCGAACAGCTATTTGAAAGCCAAAAAGTGTCCTTATCGGTGAACATACAATAAAAACATTACAAAATGTAATTTTTTTTCAAAGTTGTGGTATTCCCCCTGGTATAAGTAATAGTTTTCACCTTCCAAAATAAAATACTTCCCCCAGTGAAGATTGTGTGACAGAGGGGAGGGGGGGGAAGGGGGCCACCTGGTTTGCGTATATTTTAAGAATATGTTTGATACTTGCTCCGTCTCGACTCTGCCCAAGCACCCGATTTCTAGACACATCCGGGCTTGAGTAGATTCCCAGAAGCAACGAGGGTCACCTAGAGATAGGGGGAAACAAGCAAGTGCAGCCTTTTTATTATTTTTATATGGAAAATGGAAATTGGGGAAATTTGGGGGGAAATTGATACTAAAAATACCATATTAAGTGTTTGGGGACAAATTGACTGGGGGGAATTTTCCCTATGGCGCCCATGGGGCCCAAATGGTTTAAAAATGGAATTAAAAAATTTTTTCCCTTCATTTGCCGTCCCCAAAATATGTGAAAATGCACCTTAAACCCTAAAAATTTACCCCCATTTTTTTATTTACCACACGCCTCCCACAGTAAATAATGAATTGCGAAAAACGCTTTTAAAAATTAAAACACGGTTTCAAAAAAAGGGTTTTCTGTACACAATAGCCACGTTTTTGCATATTGCCCTTTTTCCCACCGGACAGTGTTGAGAATCCACATTCCTTTACTAATTTTTCGGAGAGCGCAGCGAAGACTTCAATTTTTACTAACCCCCCAAAAAAAATTAGCTCAGGTGTTCTTTTCTGTTTGTTTTCGCTCACCGGGCAAAGGCATATGCATCTTTATGAAAATTTGAGGGGACCTTCGAAATCTAAACTTCGACTTTTCTACGTTTTGGGGACAATCGATTAAATATTTCTTATGATTTTTGTACTTTTACGATTTTTTCGATTTTTAAGAAAAAATTCGGAATTCGGGAAACGGGTATCCGATCTTTTTGAAAATTATGGGAAAGTTTTTTAAAAACACGACATTATATAGTTAGATTTAGAGACATTTTAAAAAAAATTCTCATAGAAATGTACTTTTACGTTTTTTCCCCGGGTTTTTTAAAAAGATATTTTTGTGACATTTAGGCCGATTCTGACCCAACGGGGGGGGTACAACGTTCTACTTTACATTTCATAAAGATTTTGGTGGATTGGTGATGAGTGTCTTTTGAAAGAAAAGTTGAAAATGGGGGTCAAAAAATTTAGAAATAATGGGTTTTAATTAAACCATTTTCAGGTGTATAATTAACAAGTAATATCAAGTAACTTTAGAAATAGTAATGAAAAACCCATTAAAAAACTTTCATTGGGCAAAATATTTAAAAAAAAACTCACCATAACGCAAGCGCCCTACAATTGCCGATTTTTTTGTACAAATGTTTATGAATGATGCATTAAAATTTTTTTCCTACTCGTCGAGGGCCCTGGCTTTTTACGCAATCCTAATGATGAGGAACCTTCAGTCAGCGGCCATAGCCCAGGGCCCGTGCTTCTTACGAACTCCTATTGACGAGGAAACCTTCAGTCAGCAGGGCCCACTAGCCGAGGGCCATGTGCTTCTTACGCAACTCCCAATGACTGAGGAACCTTCAGTCAGAGGCCACTAGCCGAGGGCCAGTGCCTTATTACGCAAATCCAATGGGGCGAGGAAACTCAGTCAGCAGGCCTACTACCGAGGGCCATGTGTTCTTATTTCGCAAGTCGCTCGTATTTTAGTCCGGGGTCGCGGTTCTCTGGGGCTCTCCCGGGGGGCCGGGTTTTTTGGGGCGCATGGTTGGTTTGTTTTTGGGGGGGAAAAATTAACGGGGGGGCAGGC
>JAMZAV010016017.1:0-24719 GCA_024449915.1 Sweltsa coloradensis | reverse complement strand
AGTAGGCCTCCTGCATGGCGGGCAAGTTTATTTTACAAGTTGTATGGCTGGACTATAAGGTCACTCATGTCCTAGAAAGTGCTAGCTGTCCTAGGTAGTCTTCAATCTTCAATAGGCCTAGGCCTTAGTAGCAAATGAACCCGTCCACCCGCCACTCGTTAATAATAAATTAATCGTTGTGGCTATTTAACCGTAGGTACGAAAAAATTATGTTTCCCAAATTAACCATAGACTGTGCTACAACAAATTTACGACTGCTAATTTAACCTTAGCTAGGAAAACGGAGGTGAAATTGTCGTACAGTGAAATTAGGTGTTGAACTAGCCTATTTTAACTGGACTAGGACTGCGGAAGATTTACAACCACTAATTTAACCAGAGATCTGAGCTAAGGACAAGATTTATAATGTACTTTCAACCGTCTTTATTTAATCAATGCTGCAACCTAGGCCTACGGATTAATCAACAACAAACAAGCTCCGAGACGACGGCGGTAGGCCTAGGAGGCGTTGCATGTTGCCCGTTTGTAAAAATTAGGGTGGTGTTTCTGTTTCCGAACCTCCCGTACAAAGAGTTGTGCGAATCGGTTTACCCTGTATTTTAGCTAGGAACGTAATTGTTACTTATTTATGTAAACCTTTGCTCTTGGCAATCCAATAGGCCTATGTAGCCCTACCTATAATGTACTGAACCAGAGATTTTTAATCGAAAGTGATCGCATGTTGACCAAAGTCTACACCCAAATCGTGCTACTCTGATATAAAGGTAGAATCTCCATCCATTCCATACTGTAAAACGGTGTGAACTTGACTTAGGGGGTGAAGTTGACTGAAAACTCCAAAAAAGATTTATGGGTATGGTATTCCCAACTGGGCAACAAAAAAATTCCAGTAAAATTATTAAATGTATTAGGTATTAAGAAATGTGCATTCAATAAAGTAGTCGGACCAATTGTGAGATAATTGCTAGTATTAAAAAAATATATATTCCAAGCGCTTAAAAACGTGTAATGTTTTTTGTTTAAAAAATAGGCACTGGTCAGAATCCGTTCCACATGTTATAAATGTTTTTATACTGAAGTCACATGTCTCAATGAAGGTGCAGTTAGTTTTGACTTTTGTTTGAATAAGTATATTTATTTACTTACACAATTTAAAATAACAAAATAGTTCATTTGAATTCAATTTTTGGGGTGAAGTTGACCACTGTCTTTAAATAGCAACTGGTCTACTATAGGGGTTGAAGCCATAAACAAAAAGAAGAATGTGCAAGCCTTGGATGGAAGCTATGACCTGCTGAGAGTGCATCACTGTGGTATTCAATTTGAAGATTGTAAGGTAGGTAAGAGGGCAATGCCAACTATTCATTATATATATATATAGGCCGTATACATACATTATAGGCCTACATGGCTACGAATGTTATTTCTGGATTTAGAACATGTGGGATCAGTCCACTTTCCAATGAAAAGCTTTTGAGCAAGATCCCCAGGAAGACATATGAAAATGATGTGTCAGTGTCTTCCATATCGGAAACATTTCTCACGTTTCTTCAGGAGCAGAGGACACCGGCTAATCGGCTTCCGCCCCGTAAGCGGAAAATGCCTAATGTTGTACCAGGACGTTCTGTGGCTGCTGAAGACAGCCCAGAAAAAAATGCACGCCCATCATCTTCTCGAGGTCGAGCTGTACTGGTACGAGAGCTAGCATTTGAAGATGATGTGTCCGATGTCGATGGTTCCGACGTCAATGTATCCGATTCTGAGGAGTCCAATGGTAATGATGGATCAAGTCCATCAGTAGATGTTGTCCCAAATGGGTCTGTGCCAGTTACATACAATCCTGGACAACTGTTACTGGTGCAATATGCACGAAAAAATGCCATCAGAGTTTACCTTGGGGAAATCGTTTCCAACGTCCCAGAAGAAAGTTCGGTACAAATACAGTTCCTTCGGTCGATAGATAAAAGCAAGACTCTTTTCAGATTCCACGACACTGACAATGACTTTGTTCCATACGAAGAAATATTGCCGGGTCAATTGCCTACATATGTGCTCACCAACAGGGGTCACTCACTATAAGTTTAATCAGCCTATCCAAGTAAAAGAGTAAATTCACTTTTCTGGTTAATATTTGTCTTTTTTATTTTTGTAATAAAACGTGCAATTTGTATCCGATTTTCATGATTCAAAGAGGAATCACATTCATTATTGTTTAGCTTCTTAAAAATCATGAAAACACGATAAAGAACCTTGAAGGCAACATTATTTCTTGCTTATTAATAACATTTATATATTAAATTTAATGAAACAATCGCCCTCAACTTAAAAATGTACACTTGCTTTCTGAATAAAATTTATTCAAATACAATGTCTCATGATGAAATCTCTTTGCCAGACAACTTCACCCCAGGTCATGTGGACTCCTGTTATAGTGGATTTCTCATAAGCAGTCAACTTCACCCCCAGTGGGGTGAAGTTGACTGATACGTCTTTTAATTTTTTTACACCCAGGTTATGATTCAATATTTTGTAATTATACTTTGTTTTAAAGAACTAGTTTTAACAAGTATAAAGAAAAAAAACTGGTTGAACATAGAAGGTCTCCCTTGAGAGATATGCAAGAGCAAAGTGAAAAAGTGGTCAACTTCGCCCCATTTTACGGTACTGCAATCTTCCTGGCATCTTTAATGAATACCTAAGTCTAACTGTACAAAATTTGCAGCTGAAAATCTAAACTTGTCACCTACCCTAAACAAAACCAGTTTTTAACCTCCATGCTTCCGAAAAATGCTAGGCCTAGGAACACGTGTTTACAGGCAGGTATTTGTCCAGGAATGACTGCTGTTGCCGCCGCCGCACTGGGCAGGGTCGCCTGGTGTACTTTACCTATTTGGTTATTTCCGCTGTTCTTCGTTTTAGCTACAGAAGATTTGTTATTGTTAATTCTTCCGTAGCCACACAGTAAAACAAGGCTTTTTGATAAAGTCCTTTTCCTTTAGGGGGCCTATATTTAAAATAGAAATGTTAAAGGTTTTCTAGGTTGTTTTCTTTGCGTAGGCCTAGATATGGTCAGGTTTTTCAGCTAGACTTGTGTTTTTTAAACGTTGGATTAGGCCGCATTCACACTAATTGGTTTAGTTATATAAGGGGATAGGAAACACGTGTTAAATTGTTTATGTTTTAGTCTTAAGAAATTGTTATAACAAAAACAAAATTCTTACGACTGACCAATCAGACGTCAATAATCCTTACGACGACCAATGAAAAGGAGTAACTTCATTATGACAGGCCACTGAAACATTAATAACCAATCAGAATATCGGATTTCTTATAACAATAACAATTTCTTAAGACTAAAAAAAGTTATGTGAACGCGGCCTTAGCCTAGGCCTAGGACCTACGAGCTAAAATTGGACGGAAAATCGGTGCGCTAGGCCTATCAAATGGAAGTTTTACCAACAATAATTATTGAAATATGCCTAGGCCTAGGCCCTATGAAAATAAGGTAATAGTGCAGTATAGCGGACGTGGGTATGGCTAATACTCCACCTACAAAACCTTTAACGTCGCTATTTTAAATATAAAGGACTTTCAACGGAAAAGTACTTTCGCTTAAAATAGCGACGTTAAAGGTTTAGAAGGTAGCCTAAGGCCCTACGTACTTTAGATTTAAAACAGCGACGTTAAAGGTTTTGTAGGTGGAGTATTAGCCGCTATAATACCCACGTCCACTATACTGCACTATTACCGAAAAGAATATTAAATAGATCCCTCAAACAGAAAATTTCACACGCTGGGCCTACAATTTTAGGTACTTCTTCGGCTAGGGGGTCCAACTTTTATATACACTCTAACGGAAAGGATTTCGGGTGCGCTCTTATAGATTATATCCTAGAACTAGCGCGGCGCACTGTAGCCAGCGGAAAATTCGGCTATAACGAAAGTACACCTTTAACATAAGTAGTAACAAGGCAATATAGCAGTGTTAACAAGGTGTATAAAAGTTGGACCCCCCTAGCGGAAGAAGTGCCCATTTTAGGCCTAGGGATGTTAGGGCCACCCTAACCTCAAAACTACAGGTTACACGTGACATATTGATGATCTGCAAGTAATAAATACGCTGAGTTTGTGGATATAAGTTATGCACTTACCACAATTGCTTATGTTTTCCTATTATTATTGTTAACAAAAAACATACACCATAAAAACGGTACAAATATCCTGAGACCTGAAGGCATTCGCAGAACTTCCGCGGTATTGAAAACGCCCCATGCAGTCAGGTAAAATGTGATTAAATTAATTCTTTAGAACGGTAAGTGATAAATTTTATCTTTCAATACCATTTTCTAAATTTTATTAACATATTTTAAGTAAAATTATGTCATTCAGACATTTTAATGATGTAGGGACGAGAACCACTGTTTAGCCGTCCGCGGTGACACATACGATTAAAGGGCGCTGGTCCGAATCGTATGGCTCTATGAGAGCGTGGGTTCGAATCCCCCATGAGGTATGGGTTTTTGAAATCGTCCTTTCTCGTCATCTATCACCACTTATCGTCTCGAATTGCATTGTTGCATTTATAGAGACTTTAAGCGACAAAAATCATTATCATCCTTCAAATTTATTCGTTTTACGTCGTTATATTTTTTCAGTGAATAACTCCGTACAGATGCGCCGCAGATCGCCACTTTTATCCAAAGCGCAACCGTAGAACATGAAGAGAGAATAGAACAAATGTCACGTCACAAATAAGCATAGACATTTTGTTTGGACAGCAAGCATCTTATGTTTTTGAAACTATGCGTAAAAACTAAGATAAACTAAAAAACTAGAATAAAAGATTATCAGTTTCATATAATCATTCCGAAGCAATTCAAGAAAATGGTCGATATTAATATAAGACTTTTTAGCATAATTTATTTATTAATAATTGTTTATTTTTGTCATTACATTCAACAACAACAAGAAACGGCGTCGACGCTAGCAAATATTTTGCTAAAACACTTCAAATTTGAAGAAATCTCGTGCCGCGAAGAACCTTGCAAACGAAATCATAAAATCATTAAAAATCATAGACAACTATTTAATTTTGTTTATACCTAAGATAATTATTCATAAATGTGTGATTATAGAGCCCTTCATTCCAGGATGACTGTGCAACATGTCAACATACTGTGATGTAAACATCCGAGCGATTAACCAAAAATTACCTATCCTTGAAAGTATAACGACGAAGGATCGTTGGGTCTGCAGAATTGTAGTGGTGTAGTATTAGAAGAGCTCAGAGGATAAAGCCTATTAATTACTTAATACTAGGCCGTTTCGCGAACGCTTTTTTTAGTCGCATTGATGGATGAGCTTTTTTGTAAGTTTTTAGTTTGCGTGGGATCTCTTTACATTTGCACGTGCTTTTTAAACGCATTGTAGGTGATTTTTGTCAAGTTTCTATTGTAACTTGTTAATATTGTTATTATACCTCAAAAAACGTATATTAAAACCTTTATTTCTATGGATTCTGGCTAATGTTTTCATCTTTTTCTTTCAAAAGGTACTACATCACCTTAACTTTAATGTCCATGTAAAATATAAAAACGTTGTAACCCCACCTTTAGTCAGAATCGGCCCAATGTCACGAAAATATCGCACTAAAAATCGAAAAAACCCGTAAAGTACGATATTCATGAGTAATATTTCTGTGTTTGTCCCCAAAAAACGGGGAGGTCTAAGTTCGGGATTTCGAAGGTCCCCTCCAATTTTCATCAAGATCAAACACCCGAGCTAATTTTTGGGGGGTCTGTGAAATTGAAGTCTTCGCTTCGCTCACCCAAATTTATATAACTAGATGTTTATACGTAATAAATAGGCTTATAGCTATTTTCTGAACACATATTTGTTCAACGCTTTGTTTGTTTGTTCCACACATTAGAATTGGGACTCTTTGCTCAATGAAGGTACAGGAGAAATTGTAAATAGGAGCGCAGTTGGTGGGGGTGCCGGGTTTGCTCTTTGTGCCATGTTTAAAGATTTTTTGTTTGTTCAAAGAAGCTATTCACCCCTAACATAAAAACTTAAAAATTCAGGCTAACTACTTATGAATTTACAGCGTAACACAAACATATTAGGCCCACCATGACCCGAAAAATGTCAACTTGGAAATTTTTTTGATTTAGGTCCCATCGGCAGAATTCTCCATAAGTACAACTTGGGGATGATCTTTATGCCCCGTGACCTTGTAGAATTCTGGTCCAAAATATAGGACATTATTGACGTGGGGCACTTGACTCATTTTATGTAAATCTGCTATTTTGTGTTTTTGTCATTTGTGCAAGTTGTTCAGTCACAATATCTGGGACCAAGAAAGGTGTAATTTTGAAACAAATATTTTTTTCTAGTGTTTGAGTGTATTTTTATGCACAGTTTCAAGATACAATTTTTTCAATGATCATGCCCTCATGCACAAGATTTACCGTCTGACAAATAAGCATATGAAATCCGATTTAAGAAATTCAAATTTCAGGATAAAAGACTTTTAAAAATCCTATGAAATCACAGTAACAAGCTATAATTTTTTAAACGGTCATGTTAGTGTGGTATTCCCCTATGGATTATGTGTTTAAAAATTTTTTGTTTTAGGGTATTATATAAATAAATCCCCTTTAAATAATTAATGATGATATTTGGTGGAGGGTGCCGGGTTGAACCAAAATGTTCTGTACCAACTTTGTTGAAGGGGAAAATAAACAAAAATAATGCATGTGATCGGGAGTCGGTTCTGCTTTATCATGAGAAGTGACAGACGCACAGACAGAAGGATGGATAAAAATGATGTATGAGGAGCTATGCTCACTATTTTAAAAACAAGAAAAACCCAAAAGACATTGGAATAGTTACAGTAAAACACCCCTTTTGATTTTGCCTTCAAATATCCTCATGCTTCTAAAAAAATTAGTCCCCTTTTCCCTGCAAACAACTGGCTGGGGTCAACTTGTGAAAATTTTTACGGGTCTGGGGGGGGCTTGCTTCCCTTATATTCTAATTTTTAGATGTTAAAATTTTTTCTTTGTTTTCTATGATATGTTCTAGTAAAAATTTAAATTGTAAAAGACTCTATTTTATTAAAAATGTGACTTTTTTTTCCTTTATTTAAATTTTCCGGGGGTGGAAATATTTTTTTTGGGAAATTTTTAAAGGTGGTAGGGTGACCTTTTTAATGTTTTACTGTACTTTGCCGGGAAGGAAGGGGTCAAATTTTGGGTTTTTTTTTTTTTGAAAATGTGAAATTTTTGTGTGAAATTGTGAAAATTGTGTTGCATCATTAATGCTTTTAAAAAGGGGTTTTTTTGCACATTTTTTTGTGACTAACTGTGGCAAAGGTCTAATTTGGAAAAAATTTGTGTGACATCATTACTAGACCCCCCCTCTCGCTAAAGTCAATGCACGTCCCTTCCCACGCGGCAAGGCGGCGCACATAACGCGCTCACGTGCTCGAATACAGGGGGAAAAGGCTTTCCCCTAGCTCTCCCTCCACGCAGCGGGAGTTGCTCCCCATTCCTAGTTCCCGTCATCGCTGCTGTGGCTCCGGGAGTCGGGTGCGCCGCGCCAACTTCTCGATGCTAATATGTGTTGCGTCCTCGCGCCGACCACTGGCCTAGGAGGTGACCGTTGCTAGGGCTCTAACTGACCGAGAGGTCACGATGTGACGTTTACTAATTGAGAGAATTAAAATTTATGTAAAATGGTGATAACGTGTGAGTGAATTAGTGTATACGACCATCATGGGATGTGGACAAAGTAAAATAGGGATTATTTATCCAAGGAAAAACAAGAAGAAGGGATGTAATAAAAAATCGGGTAAGTTAAAAAAAACTGAACAGGTGAAATAATTCATCAACCAGATTCCAGAGCTCTACTGCCGCGCGTGTACTTTGTAAGTCCCTAAAAAATGAGTGGACCTACTGTTATCTGAGTGGCTAGGCAAACTCTACATAATATACACATTGAGACAGCTATTAATGCATGTATTTATTTATTATCACACGCATTCATTCATTCATGTATTAATTAATTAATTAATTTGTTTGTTTGTTTGTTTATTTATTTATTTATTTATTTATTTATTTATTTATTTATTCATTCAGTCATTTATTTATTTATTTATTTATTGATTGATTGACTGATTGATTGATTGATTGATTGATTAATTAATTAATTAATTCATTTATTTATTTTTTCATTTATTTCAGAGCTAAGCTCCCCAATGCTTCACTTTTGTGCCCACCCGTCCTTCTGTGCGTCACGTCTCACGGTAGAAACCGAATTCATAACTTCCGATTGAAACACGGTTTCTGTCGTTGAAATTACTCTCCAACGAGGAGGACATTTTTGGTGAACCTATCAATGTTTCTATGACCCTAGACTTTAGAGGGGCGGGACTAGCTCCCCTTAAATTATAATATTCTCGTACTCGGCACCTCCGCCATTAGTGAAGGCTGGAATAATGTGGAACATAACGACAAACTTCGCTCCCTAATTTGGGTACTCCCCTACTCGTGGTTGTTTCATTGATTGATGTAGCGCGTTAGAATGAAAATGTGACAGTTTGGGTTACACTGGTATCGTGTTATCGGTGGGAGAGGATTTTTATTTTATACAGTACCATACAGAATACGTGCATTGACCTAAGAGAAGGAAACCGAGTATACCACATGTTGACTATATCCTCATTGTTGCTTCATTGCCAACAGTAACGAAACGAGACAACGATTAGAGTGACGCGATTTAAAAATGTATATTGTAAGGGTATTATTTACATAACTGTGTGTGTGCCTATAGCGGGTCTGCACTGGTTTTGCACTGGTTTGTTGGTGCTTTTTTGTGTTTGTGTGTGTCTGTTTGTGTGTGTTATATGCCTCTATGACCAAGATAATGCTATCATAGGATGTGGTTGAGGAAATAATCCTGCTATAGCCTTACTTTCTAAGTCTGCTTCATCTTGTGCATGAATGAAAACATGTAATTCTTACAAGCCACTAGAAAACTAGAAAGATTTGACCCTGGTCGACCTTAGTTTAGATGCTCCACAAGCGATAGGGGTAATATAGCTCATGGGATGTAGACGATAATCTTAACTCTGGAGGTTGCCGACTCGAAAGCCGTCACCGAAATCCAAAATAAATGAACGAATTATACAAGGTTTTCATCAGCCAAAAGACATACCAAAATAAATGTAATAAAATAGCCATTGAATATAAACATCCGAGGGTATATTTTCCCAGACGATGTTACTTACAAAAGTATGTATACATGTAATGAAGATGGTTGGGTAGTGGGTACACACAAGAAGTAGTTAGTTGACCTCAGCGAAGATCGCGACGTGACAATGCTATAGTCAATAAATATTTGTCAATTATTTTCTAAAGTACAGACCACGCCCACCTCCCAATATGAAATGATTATCATCTGTGAGGTAATTGAAAAATTCCACGTGAGTCGTGGAAGGTTATATCATTACGAAATCAACACAAAGTTGGCTCCCATTCAATGAGCTTTCGAGGTTATTTAAATCTCGAATCGCGAGTCGAATTTATTCAATTTTGGCCTGGCTAATATTGTGTCTATCCCAGTGGGACGCGAAGACACACACAATAAGACATCATCTAAACTCTTGCAATACCAATTGTCACTTCAGAACAAGTGCAGGAAAAAAACATGATGATTCCCACCTCCAAGTTAATTTAAATGAAGTTAATTATCATAATACAGGTAATAAGTTTATATTGGCAGTGGGCATAAATGTCTGCTATAGCGCGCATATTAGCTTTTCTGATTCTCATGGTGTATATTAAAATGAATTCAAAATTTCTTGTCTTACTTGCATTCAACAGGAATCAACAAAATGGTGGAGGTGCCGGTTCATAAATGTTCAAACTTTCTGGGGGGCTAGCCACTCACTCCCGCCTTACCCCCAGAATCATCAAAAACATTCTGTATCATCCTTGTTGATCGGCAATGCCAACAGAAGAAACGTATGTCTTGTTCCGGTTTTATCGTGACACACGCACAGACGGACGGAAATTAAAGTGAGCTTATATGGATGTTAAGCGCTCTAAAATCCATAGCTATCCGCATTAAAGTCTAAAGTTTCAACGTTCACAAGACAGTGCCTGCCTGCGACTCTAGTCATGATTATTAAGTTATTTTGTTACTGTCACGATTATTTCTTAAATGTTGCTAGAAGATACATTTCACTTATACGTTATTTTGACTTTTGGTCGCTGATAGGTTTCATGGGGTTTGTAAACTTCTATGCTACTGCTACTGGCACTTACTGCAGTGACCTTAGCTGCTCATAGGCCAATGCCTCAAACGTTAATTTTAATTTTATCGTCCCCGTTAATTAATGAGCCTTAACGCTGCTCTACATGTTGGTTTCAAATGTATGTTTGTAGGCACCTCGAGCCAACTCTGGAGACTACAATAACACCAGATTAGAAATAAGTCTAGACAGCTAAGAACACTTACATTTTAAAGCTAAATAAATACAATAAAATCGCATCTTTTATTAGGGGGCACTTTTAAACGACTTGTGCTTGTAAGCCATAGCCAACGATTTGATCCTATATTTCTAGTGATATGGAAATTAAATTCTTTTTGAATATTATCTTCACCTTAGTGGGGCAACACCTGGGGGTCAGGGGGTGGGGTTAGCGCTACCCAAACTTTACAGAAAAATACCCGGCACCTCCACCAAAAACGAGAATTCAATACACGATCCTAGCTTTTTTTAGTTTTATATCGGCATTTCCACCAACAACGTGATTTTTATATTTTATAACATATTTTTTTTTTTCAAAAGTAATCAGGATCTTAATAAAGCATTTTTAATTTATACGTCAAAAAGTGCGTTACTTAAATTATATATGAGTCTTTTTATGTGAAATGCGTAGCAAATTATCTACACTTTACGTTTTGCCCTCCATTGCAAATGCCAAATCCAATATACACATAAACTCTCTTTTATCAGAGGTTTTAAGTTGTTATTGACACATGTTCCACTACCATTCATTGAGAGTGTTCTGCAACATAAATGTGATACATTCATTACAAACATTGAAAACAAATCAAATCAAACCGTCATACCGACCATCAGCGATTGCTTATTCAACACCCTTACGGCAGTTCAACGAGATTGCAATGTTTTATACACCTACAACCTGTTTATCCGAAACAATACTCGTCAGCTTGAAGCGAAATGAGCGAGTTCTCTCGTTTACACCTGCAGCTTTAAGGGAAATGAGCGAGTTCTCGACGTTTACACCTGCAGCTTGAAGGAATGAGCGAGTTTCGACGTTTCACCTCAGCTTGAAGGGAAATGAGCGAGTTCTCGACGTTTACAAATCATAGACACTATTAATTTGTTTATACAAGATATTATCATAAATGTGTGATTATAGAGCCCTTCATTCCAGGATGACTGTGCAACATGTCAACATACTGTGATGTAAACATCCGAGCGATTAACCAAAAATTACCTATCCTTGAAAGTATAACGACGAAGGATCGTTGGGTCTGCAGAATTGTAGTGGTGTAGTATTAGAAGAGCTCAGAGGATAAAGCCTATTAATTACTTAATACTAGGCCGTTTCGCGAACGCTTTTTTTAGTCGCATTGATGGATAAGCTTTTTGTAAGTTTTTAGTTTGCGTGGGATCTCTTTACATTTGCAAGTGCTTTTTAAACGCATTGTAGGTGATTTTTGTCAAGTTTCTATTGTAACTTGTTAATATTGTTATTATACCTCAAAAAACTTATATTAAAACCTTTATTTCTATGGATTCTGGCTAATGTTTTCATCTTTTTCTTTCAAAAGGTAGGTACTACATCACCTTAACTTTAATGTCCATGTAAAATATGAACGTTGTAACCGCACCCGTTTAGTCAGAATCGGCCCAATGTCACGAAAATATCGCACTAAAAATCGAAAAAAATCGTAAAAGTACGATATTCATGAGTAATATTTCTGCGATTGTACCCAAAAACGTGGAGGTCTAAGTTCAGAGATTTCGAAGGTCCCCTCCAATTTTCATCAAGATCAAACACCCGAGCTAAATTTTTTGGGGGGTCAGTGAAATTGAAGTCTTTGCTTCGCTCATCCAATTATATAACTAGATGTTATACGTAATAAATAGGCTTATAGGTATTTTCTGAACACATATTTGTTCAACGCGTTGTTGTTTGTTCACACATTAGAATTGGGACTCTTTGCTCAATGAAGGTACAGGAGTATTGTAAATAGGGAGCGCAGTTGGTGGAGGTGCCGGGTTTGCTCATTTGTGCCATGTTTAAAGAGTTTTGTTTGTTCAAAGAAGCTATTCACCCGCTAACATAAAAACTTAAAAATTCAGGCTAACTACTTATGAATTTACAGCGTAACACAAACATGTTAGGCCCACCATGACCCGAAAAAATGTCAAACTTGGTAATTTTTTGATTTAGGTCCATCGGCAGAATTCTCCCATAAGTACAACTTGGGGATGATCTTTATGCCCGTGACCTTGTAGAATTCTGGCCCAAAAATATAGGACATTATTGACGTAGGCACTTGACTACATTTTATGTAAATCTGCTATTTTGTGTTTTTGTCATTTGTGCAAGTGGTTCAGTCACAATATGCTGGAAACCAAGAAAGGTGTAATTTTGAAACAAATATTTTTTTCTAGTGTTTGAGTGTTATTTTTATGCACAGTTTCAAGATACAATTTTATCAATGATCATGCCCTCATGCTCAAAGATTTACCGTCTGACAAATAAGCATATGAAATCCGATTTAAGAAATTCAAATTTCAGGATAAAAGACTTTTAAAAATCCTATGAAATCACAGTAACAAGCTATAATTTTTTAAACGGTCATGTTAGTGTGGTATTCTGCTATGGATTATGTGGTAAAAATTTAATGTTTTGGGTATTAAAATAAATAATATCCCCTTTAAATAATTAATGATGATATTTGGTGGAGGTGCCGGGTTGAACCAAAAATGTTCTGTACCAACTTTGTTGAGGGCAATATAAACAAAAATAAATGCATGTCATCGGGAGTCGGTTTCTGCTTTTATCATGAGAAGTGACAGACGCACAGACAGAAGGATGGATATAAATGATGTATGAGGAGCTATGCTCACTATTTATAAAACGAAGTAAAACCAAAGACATTGGAATAGTATAGTATACAGTAAAACAGCCTTTTGATTTTGCCTTCGAATATCCTCATGCTTCTACAAAAATTAGTCACCTTTTCCTGCAAACAAACTGGCTAGGGTCAACTTGTGACAATGTTACAGGTCTGGGGGGGGCATTGCTTCCCTTTATAATGTCTAATTTTTAGATGTTAAAATGTTTTCATTGTTTTCTATAGATATGTTCTAGTAAAAATTAAATTGAAAAAAGGTACTCATTTTTTTATTCAAATGTGACTTTTTTTTCCTTACTTCAATTTTCCGGGGTGGAAATTATTTTTATTGAGACATATTTTAAGGGTGGTAGGGTGACACTTTTTATGATACTGTGACTTTGACAAGGGAAAGGAGAGGGAGTCTAATTTGGTATTTTTTTTTTGAAAATGTGAAATTGTGTGTAATTGTGAAAATTGTGTGTGCATCATTAATGCATTTAAGAAGGGTTTTTTGGCACACTTTTGTGACTAACTGTGGCAAAGGTCTAATTTGGTAAAAATTGTGTGACATCATTACTGGACCGCCCCTCTCGCTAAAGTCAATGCACGTCCACTTCCACGCGGCAAGGCAGGCGCACATAACGCGCTCACGTGCTCGGGAATACAGGTGGGAATAGGGCGTTCCCTAGCTCTCCCGTCCACGCAGCGGGAGTTGCTCCCTAGTCCTAGTTCCCGTCAGTCGCTGCTGTGATGCTCCGGGAGTCGGGTGCGCCGCGCCAACTTCTCGATGCTAATATGTGTTGCGTCCTCGCGCCGACCACTGGCCTAGGAGGTGACCGTTGCTAGGGCTCTAACTGACCGAGAGGTCACGATGTGACGTTTACTAATTGAGAGAATTAAAATTTATGTAAAATGGTGATAACGTGTGAGTGAATTAGTGTATACGACCATCATGGGATGTGGACAAAGTAAAATAGGGATTATTTATCCAAGGAAAAACAAGAAGAAGGGATGTAATAAAAAATCGGTAAGTAAAAAAAACTGAACAGGTGAAATAATTCATCAACCAGATTCCAGAGCTCTACTGCCGCGCGTGTACTTTGTAAGTCCTAAAAAATGAGTGGACCTACTGTTATCTGAGTGGCTAGGAAAACTCTACATAATATACACATTGATACAGCTATTAATGCATGTATTTATTTATTATCACACGCATTCCCAAATCATTCATGTATTAATAAATTAATGAATTAATTAATTAATTAATTAATTTGTTTGTTTGTTTGTTTGTTTGTTTATTTATTTGTTTATTTATTTATTTATTTATTTATTTATTTATTTTTTTAAATTTATTTATTTATTTATTATTTATTTATTTATTTATTTATTCATTCATTCATTTATTTATTTATTTATTTATTGATTGATTGATTGATTGATTGATTTATTGATTGATTGATTGATTAATTAATTAATTAATTAAATTTTTTTATTTATTCATTTATTTCAGAGCTAAGCTCCCCAATGCTTCACTTTTGTGCCCACCCGTCCGTCTGTGCGTCACGTAACGTGACTTCCGATTGAAACACAATTTCTGTCGTTGAAATTACTTTCCAACAAGGATGCCATTTTTGGTGACCCCGTAAATGTTTCTATGACCCTAGACTTTAGAGGGGCGGGACTAGCTCCCCTTAAATTATAATATTCTCGTACTCGGCACCTCCGCCATAAGTGAAGGCTGGAATAATGTGGAACATAACTACAAGCTTCGCTCCCTAATTTGGGTACTCCCCTACTCGTGGTTGTTTCATTGATTGATGTAGCGCGTTAGAATGAAAATGTGACAGTTTGGGTTACACTGGTATCGTGTTATCGGTGGGAGAGGATTTTTATTTTATACAGTACCATACAGAATACGTGCATTGACCTAAGAGAAGGAAACCGAGTATACCACATGTTGACTATATCCTCATTGTTGCTTCATTGCCAACAGTAACGAAACGAGACAACGATTAGAGTGACGCGATTTAAAAATGTATATTGCAAGGGTATTATTTACCTAAATGTGTGTGCCTACAGCGGGTCGGCAATGGTTTTGCACTGGTGTGTTGGTGCATTTTTTGTGTTTGTTTTATGCCTCTATGACCAAGATAATGCTATCATAGGATGTGGTTGAGGAAATAATCCTGCTATAGCCTTACTTTCTAAGTCTGCTTCATCTTGTGCATGAATGAAAACATCTAATTCTTACAAGACACTGGTCGACCTTAGTTTAGATGCTCCACAAGCGATAGGGGTAATATAGCTCATGGGATGTAGACGATAATCTTAACTCTGGAGGTTGCCGACTCGAAAGCCGTCACCGAAATCCAAAATAAATGAACGAATTATACAAGGTTTTCATCAGCCAAAAGACATACCAAAATAAATGTAATAAAATAGCCATTGAATATAAACATCCGAGGGTATATTTTCCCAGACGATGTTACTTACAAAAGTATGTATACATGTAATGAAGATGGTTGGGTAGTGGGTACACACAAGAAGTAGTTAGTTGACCTCAGCGAAGATCGCGACGTGACAATGCTAGTCAATAAATATTTGTCAATTATTTTCTAAAGTACAGACCACGCCCACCTCCCAATATGAAATGATTATCATCTGTGAGGTAATTGAAAAATTCATCGTGAGTCGTGGAAGGTTAAATCATTACGAAATCAACACAAAGTTGGCTCCCATTCAATGAGCTTTCGAGGTTATTTAAATCTCGAATCGCGAGTCGAATTTATTCAATTTTGGCCTGGCTAATATTGTGTCTATCCCACGAGTGGGATACGAAGACACAATAAGACATCATCTAAACACTTCCAATAGGTACCATTATTGTCACTTCAGAACAAGTGCAGAAAAAACATAATGATTCCCACCTCCAAGTTAATTTAAATGAAGTTAATTGTCATAATACAGGTAATAAGTTTATATTGGCAGTGGGCATATGTTTTCTATAGCGCGCATATGAGCTTTTCTGATTCTCATGGTGTATATTAATGTGAATTCAAAATTCCTTGTCTTACTTGCATTCAACAGGAATCAACAAAATGGTGGAGGTGCCGGTTCATAAATGTTCAAACTTTCTGGGGGGCTAGCCACTCACTCCCGCCTTACACCCAGAGTCATCAAAAACATTCTGTATCATCCTTGTTGATCGGCAATGCCAACAAAAGAAACGTATGCCTTGTTCCGGTTTTATCGTGACACGCGCACGGACGGAGGGAGATTAAAGTGAGCTTATATGGATGTTTAGCGCGCTAAAGTCGATAGCTGATCCGCATTAGAGTCTAGAGTTTCAACGTTCACAAGACAGTGCCTGCCTGCGACTCTAGTCATGATTATTAAGTTATTTTGTTACTGTCACGATTGTTTCTTAAATTTTGCTTGAAAATACATTTCACTAATACGTTATTTTGACTTATGGTCGCTGATAGGTTTCATGGGGTTTGTAAAATTCTATGCTACTGCTACTGGCACTTACTGCAGTGACCTTAGCTGCTCATAGGTCAATGCCTCAAACGTTAATTTTAATTTTATCGTCCCCGTTAATTAATGAGCCTTAACGCTGCTCTACATGTTGGTTTCAAATGTATGTTTGTAGGCACCTCGAGCCAACTCTGGAGACTACAATAACACCAGATTAGAAATAAGTCTAGACAGCTAAGAAGACTTACATTTTAAAGCTAAATAAATACAATAAAATCGCATCTTTTATTAGGGGGCACTTTTAAACGACTTGTGCTTGTAAGCCATAGCCAACGATTTGATCCTATATTTCTAGTGATATGGAAATTAAATACTTTTTGAATATTATCTTCACCTTAGTGGGGCAACACCTGGGGGTCAGGGGGTGGGGTTAGCGCTACCCAAACTTTACAGAAAAATACCCGGCACCTCCACCAAAAACGAGAATTCAATACACGATCCTAGCTTTTTTTAGTTTTATATCGGCATTTCCACCAACAACGAGATTTTTATATTTTATAACATATTTTTTTTTTCAAAAGTAATCAGGATCTTAATAAAGCATTTTTAATTTATACGTCAAAAAGTGCGTTACTTAAATTATATATGAGTCTTTTTATGTGAAATGCGTAGCAAATTATCTACACTTTACGTTTTGCCCTCCATTGCAAATGCCAAATCCAATATACACATAAACTCTCTTTTATCAGAGGTTTTAAGTTGTTATTGACACATGTTCCACTACCATTCATTGAGAGTGGTCTGCAACATAAATGTGATACATTCATTACAAACATTGAAAACAAATCAAATCAAACCTTCATACCGACCATCAGCGATTGCTTATTTAACACCCTTACGGCAGTTCAACGAGATTGCAATGTTTTATACACCTACAACCTGTTTATCCGAAACAATACTCGTCAGCTTGAAGGGAAATGAGCGAGTTCTCGACGTTTACACCTGCAGCTTGAAGGGAAATGAGCGAGTTCACGACGTTTACACCTGCAGCTTGAAGGGAAATGAGCTAATTCTCGACGTTTACAGACACACGAAGCGACAGGCGATGATGGCAGCTCGCCGGTCAAACGGTTGGGTTCTAGAGAAACGATTTACCTAATGGAATACTAAGTTATTATTTCATTTACCCGCGCCGCTAATGGATTCTCTGTGACGGAGGCTTTTTTGGACTACAATAAACAGAACATTCAACAAATTAGTTTTGAGATAATTTCTTGGGTGGAAACGCGAGCTACTGCTCAACGAAAATAATTATATGTGGCACTTATGTCGTTGTTAGATGAGTTGTCAGTTGTCACAAAGACAATATGGCGTGTGAATGGGATAATGTGGTATAATATGGAGGTGCAACATGATAATTATTGTCAAGGATGGTCGAAGGGTCTATCAAATTATTCTCACAAATGTGAGGACTTGTCGTAGGTGATATTTGGACGTAGGATTGACTTTAAAACCATTTGCATTTAATTTTCTAAAATTAGGAAAACGCTCAGTTGGACGCGTTGATACGCGAGCACGTGCTATAGCTAGACCCACAATGCACATTTTTTTAAATTTTAAAATTTGCGACGTTCGCTGTCCACAGGGCCATGTTTCCGATTATTATTTATTATTTGCCAAGGTATTTGGGTAAACCCAATGACGTACATAAGCTTTGCGTTTTGGGTAAACCCGTGTGTAAAATCCACCGCCATCTAGAGGACCTTGACACCTTGGGAAAACTGTTTAAACTCTTTGGTGACAAATAATAGACTGCTTCCTCGAAAGTATTTTGATTACTTCTAGGTGGCAGTGCATTAGAAACTTCGCGCGTCTTTTCGTTGCCATGGCAACGTTACTTTTGTTATAATGTAATTTCCATTTACACTACTTATCGGATCAAAATAAAATTAACATATTCGTGACCGGACGGACATTCTAAATGATTTGGCTATCTCAGATTTTGTCGCCGTTTAGTTTAAAAAAAAACTTTCGATTAACTTTAATGTAACTTTTTAACTTTTTGAACGATTTTGCTACAAAACTAATGGCATTCAATCGAGAACGAAGCTTGCGGATGGTCAAAATTTCAACTCGATCCGAGCCTCCGTTCGAACGTTATGGCGAGACATACAAACAAAAAAAAACAAAAAAACAAAAAACAAAACAAAACCAGTGACAATTTTTTCCGGCAGAGTCAAATGGAACGCTTGCTTCGCTCGCTTTATAAAATTCATCGTACGTAAAAAGAAATTGTGAATGTAATAAAGAATTGTTATTTTGGAAATGATATTCGTTATTGCGGTTTACAAGAATCAAAATCAAAAGTGTAAATTCGTTAAAAATATGAAAGGTCAAATTCGGACTGCTGTTTTCAAGTCGCTTCTTAAGTTCTTACCACTGCACCGCGCAGTCGACTCGCCCACAATAACAAAGATTAAGAACATGTGGACATTTTGTGGAAAAAAATCCTGGCATTGCTAACTCTAAATTCTTAAACTTTCCAAGGCCATCTCATATATAGTTGGGTCTCCGATCCGTATGGTGCCAAGGGTCGAGGGTTCGAGCACCATCTCATTTAGTTCATCAACCCCCCTGCATTATTAACAGAGACGAAGAGCAACAAACATTGTTGATCGAGTACACGGCTTACTCCTTATGCATAATCATTAATAACCCAACGCGCCCTCAGGGTGCGTGTGTGTACACCCCCCCCCCCCCTCCCACAACCTGCTACGATGTTGCTGAGTTGGGGTAAAGTAAAGATATGCCCTCATTAAAGTCATCGGATAAGACTAAGATGATAGAAAGCACATTTTAGTACTCGCGTACATAGCGATATATACAGGTTGCTCAGTGGGGATTTGCGAGACACCAAGAGGTCGTTGTTTCATTTCCAGTCTCGAGTTATCCTGACTGAAGAGTTTATCTAAGTTTTTTCTTTAGTGTAGTCCTATACTCACATCGCTTGGACTTCGGCATTATTTCAAAGTATCCAAATATTTTTATTAATACCTATTTGAGTAATTAGGAAACGCTCAGTTGGACGCGTTTGATAAGCGAGCACGTGCTATAGCTAGACCACATTGCACATTTTTTAAACTTAAAAATTTACGACGTTCGCGTTTCCAGTATTATTTACACACACATAACAAAAACTGTAGAAATACAGCCAAACCTTACACACTCAAAAGGAATGAGATCTAAAAAAAGGGCCAAGCTCATCTACCCTTCCACATTTGCGCATTCTTAATTCATAAACGTACAGTGTCCCCTAACAGCATCCTCGAAAAGCTTGGCAAAATAGAATTTGCGATTATTAATTTAACGTAGTAGTTTATCCAAGTTCTTTTTTTGTAATTAATTTAAACGTAAACATGCAAATTCTATTTTGCCCAAGCTTTTCGAGGATGCTGTTATGGGACACTGTACGTTTATGAATTAAGAATGCGCAAATGTGGAAGGGTAGATGAGCTTGGCCCTTTTTTAGATCTCATTCCTTTTGAGTGTGTAAGGTTTGGCTGTATTTCTACAAGTTTTGTTATGTGTGTGATCTTATTACTTTTTCAAGTTCCATTACAAAATTATTTTTAAAATATAATATTTTTATCAAAGTTGATTTAATTTTTATGGTATTAGCAATAACAATAGGATGTAAAATATCTAGGCCCGGATTCATGTACATCCTGGGTATAGGTGGTATAACCCTGGTATAACGACGGTATAAGGACTGGTTAAGTCTAGGCAACTCACATCCTATTAAAACTTTCCCATGTAACAACAAACGCACAACTAATGTAATTTTACACCTGTTTCACTGCACCCACACGAGGGAGCGATATATCTAGACGGCCTTGAACCACAGCCATGTAAATCATCAGATAATCAGAAGAATATTGAAAATTTTCACCATCTTTTGTTTTAACATTTTATTAAAAGTGACAGGAGATTGCGTGAGGTTATTAAAAGTAAAGAAAAAGCTTATTATTGCCGTAAATTTTGGAATAGCCTAGGACATATTACCATTGTTTATCTGCATTAGGCTTTTGGTAATCAAAACTAGTTATTTGTGCGGGAAGTGTGTCAAAACAAGGAAGTGCTGGCCTAGGGTTGGCTAAGAAAGGCCTAGGGCTTGTCAAACATGTAGTGTAAGTATTTATTTATCTAGTCCTATAGCCTAATGGAACTTTAGACCTACACTGTTGTATTATAAATAATTTTCTACATCTGGGCCTAGGCCAGGGACGGTTTCTGATTTGTTTTATGAGAGTATAATGACACCTTTTCTCGTTCCACACAAAGAAGAAAAATTTTAAATGTCCGCCATTTGTTTACGTATCGCACTTTCCCGCCTAACTCTGCTTATACCGTCAACAAGTGTCAAGTAACTATGGTTACTTGTTGATTATATGCCAAGTGTTTAAGGCTTATTTTAAAACCTTTATTTGGAAGCCTTCCAACAAACTTTTTCAACTTTTTTTTCAAAAGAGACTATCATTCTATAACCTTAATGTCCATGTAAAATATGAACATGTAGCCCCACCCGTCTGGTCAGAATCGCGGGCCGACGTATTAGATGTAAGTAGCAGTAGTAGCAGTAGGAGTAGCTAACATCCTTAAAGTGATTTTGAGCATGTTTCAAGCCATTTTTTCACCAAGAAGGAATGGTCGTACCCCAATAAAATTTGGCATGTGTTGTCAGGTACCTAAATCCCCTCGATTGTGATAGTTTTCAAGTTCACATCACGTTACATGACGGCTGGGTAAAAACCTCGAAATCACCCCAACTCTGCTTGGTGTATAAGGTGCTTGAGTGTGTAGCGCACCGCGGCTTGGCTGCGGCGCCCTAACGGGCACCTAGATTATTGCCAAGGTATTTGGGTAAACCCGTGTTTAAATCTTTACTTTAAATCCACCGCCATCTAGAGGACCTTGACTCCTTGGGAAAACTATTTAAACTCTTTGTTGACAAAAAATAGACTGCTTCCTCGAAAGTATTTTGATTACTTCTAGGTGGCAGTGCATTAGAAAAATTCGCGCGTCTTTTCGTTGCCATGGCAACGTTACTTTTGTTATAATGTAATTTCCATCTACACTACTTATCGGATCAAAATAAAATTAACATATTCGTGACCGGACGGACATTCTAAATGATTTGGCTATCTCAGATTTTGTCGCCGTTGAGTTTGAAAAAAAACTTTCGATTAAATTAATGTAACTTTTTAACTTTTGAACGATTTTGCCACAAAACTAATGGCATTCAATCGAGAACAAAGCTTGCGGATGGTGAAAATTTCAACTCGATCCGAGCCTCCGTTCGAACGTTATCGCGAGACATACAAACAAAAAAAAAAACAAACAAAAAAACAAACAAAAAAAAAAAAAAAAAAACAAAACCAGTGACTATTTTTTCCGGCAGAGTCAAATGGAAACGCTCGCTTCGCTCGCTTAATTAGTCACTCGAAGACGGTCATGCGGAACTATGTGTAACAATATTCAGTGGGCATTTATTAAAACATTTTAGCATAATAACTTAAAGTTGAAACAAGTAGCTTTTATCGTGTATGGCTTGTGTCCAGATGTGGCACTGGCAGCCCTGAGACTTGTCAAATATCTCTACTTCAGATCACACTTCTTGTAAGAATGTCACATGCGAAGAAACGACTACCTCCCTCCTCTTCAAAGAGTGGAGAAAGTTGTCGAGTTTATCAAAAAAGTTTTCCGAGCGCAGATTCCGCGGTGATAATGAATGGGCGGTGTATTTTTAGAAGTTCGGGAAGAATGAAGTGTATCATCTCTGCCAAAGTTCGTTCCGTGAGATGGAGCGGGGGAACAGCTGTTCACGCAACGAGGGTACCGAGACGATTAGCGGTCGCCCCCCACTCTACCGACCATGTACCAATAATTCAAAATAGTTGGCTGAGGTGATCACCCGGGTCCAAGTCCCGCTCGGGTTGGATTTGTAAAATTTTTTTTATACAAAAATTATAATTTCTACAAAGTTGAATATCTTAGCGGATCGCCGTCAAACCCTAAACTTTTGACGTTGCACAGATGTTTATCTTTAAGTTTACGACTGTTCTTAGTGAGTCCTATCACATCGCTTGGACATCGGCATTCTTTCAGAGTATCCAAATATTCTATTAGTACCTATTTGAGTAACTAGGAAACGCTCAGTTGGACGCGTTGATAAGCGAGCACGTGCTATAGCTAGACCCACATTGCACATTTTTTAAAATTTAAAAATTTACGACGTTCGCGTTTCCAGTATTATTTATTTTTTAAATTTAAAAATTTAGTAGGAATACAGCCAAACCTTACACACTCAAAAGGAATGAGATCTAAAAAAAGGGCCAAGCTCATCTACCCTTCCACATTTGCGCATTCTTAATTCATAAACGTACAGTGTCCCATAACAGCATCCTCGAAAAGCTTGGCAAAATAGAATTTGCGATTATTAATTTAACGTAGTAGTTTATCCAAGTTCTTTTTTTGTAATTAATTTAAACGTAAACATGCAAATTCTATTTTGCCAAGCTTTTCGAGGATGCTGTTATGGGACACTGTACGTTTATGAATTAAGAATGCGCAAATGTGGAAGGGTAGATGAGCTTGGCCCTTTTTTTAGATCTCATTCCTTTTGAGTGTGTAAGGTTTGGCTGTATTTCTACAAGTTTTTGTTATGTGTGTGATCTTATTACTTTTTCAAGTTCCATTACAAAATTATTTGTTAAAATATAATATTTTTATCAAAGTTGATTTAATTTTTATGGTATTAGCAATAACAATAGGATGTAAAATATCTAGGCCCGGATTCATGTACATCCTGGGTATAGGTGGTATAACCATGGTATAACGACGGTATAAGGACTGGTTAAGTCTAGGCAACTCACATCCTATTAAAACTTTCCCATGTAACAACAAACGCACAACTAATGTAATTTTACACCTGTTTCACTGCACCCACACGAGGGAAGCGATATATCTAGACGGCCTTGAACCACAGCCATGTAAATCATCAGATAATCAGAAGAATATTGAAAATTTTCACCATCTTTTGTTTTACATTTTTATTAAAAGTGACAGGAGATTGCGTGAGGTTATTAAAAGTAAAGAAAAAGCTTATTATTGCCGTAAATTTTGGAATAGCCTAGGACTATCATACCATTGTTTATCTGCATTAGGCTTGTAGTAATCAAAACTAGTTATTTGTGCGGGAAGTGTGTCAAAACAAGGAAGTGCTGGCCTAGGGTTGGCTAAGAAAGGCCTAGGGCTTGTCAAACATGTAGTGTAAGTATTTATTTATCTAGTCCTATAGCCTAATGGAACTTTAGACCTACACTGTTGTATTATAAATAATTTTCTACATCTGGGCCTAGGCCAGGGACGGTTTCTGATTTGTTTTATGAGAGTATAATGACACCTTTTCTCGTTCCACACAAAGAAGAAAAATTTTAAATGTCCGCCATTTGTTTACGTATCGCACTTTCCCGCCTAACTCTGCTTATACCGTCAACAAGTGTCAAGTAACTATGGTTACTTGTTGATTATATGCCAAGTGTTTAAGGCTTATTTTAAAACCTTTATTTGGAAGCCTTCCAACAAACTTTTTCAACTTTTTTTTTCAAAAGAGACTATCATTCTATAACCTTAATGTCCATGTAAAATATGAACATTGTAGCCCCACCCGTCTGGTCAGAATCGCGGGCCGACGTATTAGATGTAAGTAGCAGTAGTAGCAGTAGGAGTAGCTAACATCCTTAAAGTGATTTTGAGCATGTTTCAAGCCATTTTTTCACCAAGAAGGAATGGTCGTACCCCAATAAAATTTGGCATGTGTTGTCAGGTACCTAAATCCCCTCGATTGTGATAGTTTTCAAGTTCACATCACGTTACATGACGGCTGGGTAACACCTCGAAATCACCCAACTCTGCTTGGTGTATAAGGTGCTTGAGTGTGTAGCGCACCGCGGCTTGGCTGCGGCGCCCTAACGGGCACCTAGATTATTGCCAAGGTATTTGGGTAAACCGTG
>JAMZAV010016016.1:0-11356 GCA_024449915.1 Sweltsa coloradensis | reverse complement strand
CCTTTTTTTTATTTTTAAAAAACATTTACAAATACCCGATTGGTCCGTATGAAACAAGTTTGCTTCGAAGTTTAAACCAAGGTAGTGGGGAGGGCAGGGAGAGTCTTTTGACGACCTTGATTTTTCCAAATAAAAAACATTTAAAAAATATCCCATGTAGTCACGTATATAACAAGGTCGACAACAAATTCTTTTCTTTTTTTTCTCGATGTGTGGTGGCCCAGAATACGCGCACAAATAACTAATTGAACCCACGCTCCCCATTCAGAGATCTTCTACTTAGCCACATATCATTAAGACCACGGCTGGCCCACAAGGAAATGTGGTGTTAATTTTGCCTTGATAATATCCGCTAATTTCTTGTTGAAATCTGAAAAAAAATGCATCAAATATTAAGGCTGCACAGGAGTAGCTATAATATCGGCGCAAACCCAGGTCCCTGCATTTCAGTTGGAACTCGGCCCACAATTGTCATATCGGCATAATTTTTTTTTAATCTTTTCACGATAAAATTTACAAGAACTGTGTGAGTCGATTTTCGAAATTGAATATAAAAATGGGCTTAAAAAAAAATTTGCGAACTTGGACAATTTTTTGAAAATTTACCTTCACTTTAGAGCTTATAAAAAAATTAAAAAAACTTTTTAGGAAAATGTACACACACAAGCCCTAATTTCAACTTTTATCTTCAAAATAAAAAAAAAATTACCAAAATCGTGTGAGTAGTTACCGCTAAACTACTAAAACTACGAATGCATGTTTACCGCTATTTTAGGCCTTTTCAGCCCCAGAAAAGTGGCGCACTCTGGCGATACGACTTTTGAGTGACAGTATGGTTATTTATGTTCGAAATAACAATTTCATTGGCCACAGAGTAAAACGTTCAGCTAATGCAGAACACAATCAATGCATAATACATGTTTACTGTTTGCTATGAACACGGCAACAGTAAGAATTATGTTATTGTGTAAGCTGTTAAGTTTGAATCAACCATTTTATTTTTCACGCTGAGCCCAATAAGAAACGTACACAGCATAATCATAATCGGCATACGATATAAATTCGATGGAAAATGCTAATTATAGTATGACCTGCAATGGTCATCAGTTCATATTAGGATTACGCCTCGCACATGATGTGAAAACATATTTAGGCCTACTTTATAGCATGTAACGGAACGCAATCTTTGTTAGCCTAGTATATGATACTTTGTCAAATTATAACAGCCCAAAGAATTAAATTTAAAAATTTACTCTTTTTGGAGTCAAAACCCGGATCATTCGGTTCTATCCGCGCGTTCTTTTTGCGCGAGCTGGAGTATCCACGTCACAAAGTACTCGGACTCAATTGCGCAAGGCCATTTAAAAATGGAAAGTAAAATAGTGTTCAGTTTGGAGTCGTTCTGTGTTTAATTTACACGACGTCAATACGAAATATCTTAAATATATTGCATTAAAATTGTTCCACTGGGAATAGAACCCCAGCCGGTATCCCGCTGTCCGGGCGGTCGGGGCGGATGCTCTTACCAAATGAGCATTGGAGAGGGCGTCATGAATTCAGTCTATTTGGTAGTTATATTTTATTATTGGGGTGTGATAGTAAGTGTCGATTAATAAAATACAAATGGTGAACTTTGTGGGCTACACCCAAAAAAATCAGAACGTTAAAGGTATATTTCACGTGGGGAAAATCAAAAAGCCGATCATTGTACAAAACTGTATTCGCATGAGCATATCCTCATTACACATGAAAGATATCAATCTTGGTTTTGTTTGTGCCTTTCAAGAACGACGGGGGTAACGCAATAAATTAGTCCACAGCTGTCCCCACCCCCCTCCAGCAGCAAGCGTTTCTCTTGCAATAGTAAGATATTTTTCTCAAGGTCATGCATCGTGTGTAAAGCTGGGCTCCGACAATGTATGCCTGACAAGTATTACTTTTTTTCACGTGTTATCCAATCACGCATCATTGTTATTTGTGACTATTGTTTATTGTTTCATGCAAGTACCTAACCAACTTACGGCTGACATAAATAGCGGATCGACGACACATTCTGTAGATTTGCCACGTCTCGTCATTAGAAAATTTATTAAGATTATTTTATCAACTTCAAATGATAATTTTGTCTTTCAAACTTGCTCTATCTTAGCTAGTATCTTTGCTTTGATATGTTTTTGATAATTATTTTTGGGTGTTGAAAAACCCTGAGTTACTGATGGCGGAAAAGGTTCATATAATTTCCGAAGCAAAGTTTTAAACGGTTACTAACTACGTTTGAAATCTTCTAACTATAAATCGAGAATCATTAGTGTGCAGTAAAGAAAGTAGTTCAATAAAGAGATATATACCGATCTGGAAAAAACAGACAGACAATGTAAAAATATGGAAAGAAATCGGTTCCCACATGGTTTATATAATAATAATAATAATAATATATTAATCTGCTTTAATGCTGTCTTCCGCAGTTCAGCTGAATTACTTAGTCCACAATTGTCATATCTGCATAAAAATTAGGAAAAAAACTATTTAACAATAAAATTAACTTATTTAAACTTTTTTAAAAACATGATACCTACTAAGGAAAATTATGGAAAATAAACATTTGCTTTCGAATACTAAAAAAATATTACACCTTTAAAATTAAATACGCAAATTTCACAAGTATTTAAAATGTTGTTGCTTGTGTGCGTGGTTGGGTATTGGAACATTAATTATTGTAGCTTGTTAGATTAATATTTTGTCAGCTTGCATTTCATCCATAGTATCTTGATGTAGGCCTACCATATTTTGTATTGACTATGAAAATAGCAACTAGTGCTAATGAATAAATAAACACTAGTGGTGTATCCATAAATGTGCAATGGGGGGGGGGGGTTGTCGAATTTTTTCTGTATTTTACATTTTCGACGCCTCTAAACACGTTTTTAGAGTCAAAAACATACCTAAAGTGCTATGCGAATCATAAAATTTCTTATTTTGCAAAGTCTGACTTGTTTTAAATAATTGTAATTACCTATGTAAATATCATAGTTAGGTTGCTCCCTCCCTTTTATTTTTCTTCAATCGATTACACCCGTTTTTTTTTTTTTGGGGGGGGGCATGGGGGGGCTTCAACCCTATAACCCCCCCCCCCCCCCCCCCTTTGGGTATGCCACTGAAAAAAAACTACTACTATAACTACCTACTACAAAAACAAAACAAAGTTTCAAATCATGTGTTATGAGTTTGCCCTAACGGTTGACGCGCCCTTTCTCCAAATAAATAAAACAATCTGTTGCAACTTAAAACGGGGCAATCCATTAATTATTCAGGTGATAATATCACAATAGTTCGATATTATAAACCGTATTATACCTTTTTTGTGCAAGGGCCACTGAATCTCTAGCTGATTTGGGGAAGGGGAGGTAAAATGATCACTAGGATTGATTTGTTACATGTGTGTATCAGTAAAAAAGTTTACAATATTTGATATCTAATTTGATTTTTAATGAATGCTTGGGCTCAAATTTTGGTGTCTATAGTGGGGTGGTCTGTTTTACATGGCCACACATTCATTTGTTTGAGTACCAAAATAATTTCTGGGAGAAAATATTGGTAAAAAGGGGATGATAGTAAGCATATCGACAATCCGGGCAATTTCAATTGGCCAGCGATTTGGCCGAACGGGTTGAACTTCAACACAAAATAATACTAACACTTCTGAAACTAAAATGTTTTTCCTTTGACCCTTTATTCACTTTTCACTAACACATCCCCCCCCTCCCACCCCCCACACACACAATCGCATGCAATGTCTGGTCTTGTCGGCGAAAATGAAAAAGCACACAACTGGACGCAAGCGAGGAAAACGCGTGTGAAAACTCAACTCACACACATAGGGTCCACCCGCTATCTGTCACATTGGGTTGGTTGGGTAAGAGTGAGTCATTATCTCTATCATAAACCCTGCATTTCAGAGTCTCAAAACTCAAGATAAACATTAAAAGAATCGTTCTCGATAAACTAAAAGAGAGCGGTGAGCACCATCAACGCGACTGTATAGCCTATCATATTAAAACCCCACCATTTGTAGTTAAAAACGCTGTTTTCAATTGTATTCATCACAAGTTTTTCTGTATTTTGGGTTTTTAACATACGTAAAAGTATGAACTCTTTGGTCGTGTGTGGTTAGAGGCTCTGCTTCCAATGCAGAAGGTCCAGGGTTCGATTTCGCTGTAGGCAGATTTATTTTGAGTTCTGATGTGGATCGAGTTTCCCTCAGTTCTTAGGAATGTGTAAAACGGTGACTTTGGGCTTGGAGTCGTCCTAGCATCGATGCACATAATAATAAGGTTATAACACCGGTAATGAAAGCAGTATAAGACTGATGTGTGCGTGCTGCGTGACTGTAAGTGCCTAAATTATTGTCTTTATACACTACTACATATAACCAGTGGCGTTACTACGGAGGGCGAATTTGGTCAGAGGGGGCGAGGGGGAGCGCAATTTATTTGATTAATTATTTTCATTAGATATTATGTAAAATGTTGAACATTTTTCGTTTTTGCAATTTTTTCATATATTTTTGTAAGGTTTTGGTTGGATGAGCGAAGCGAAGACTTCAATTTCACCGACCCCCAAAAAATTTTAGCTCGGGTTTTTTTTTTTTTTTTTTTTTTTTTTTTTCGTTTTCTGTCTGTTTGTTCGCTCTCTACCGGGCAAAATGGCATATGCGATCTTGATGAAAATTTGACAAGACCTTCGTTTCTCTAAAACTTAGACCTTGCCACGTTTTTGGGTACAATCGAAGAAATATTTCTCATAAATATCGTACTTTTACTATTTTTCGATTTTTAGTGCGATATTTTCGTCCCAAATTTGGGCCAATTTGATCAAACGGGTTTGGGGGCTACAACGTTCATATTTCACATGGGACATTAGGTTATTCGCGGTTAAAACCTAACCAGGTAGCAGCACGGTCGTATGCCAACATGGCCGTCCGAAGGCAGATAAAAACACGGGCTGCATAGGGAGCAAGTGTGTTTTCATGCTTTAAAACATAATATTTCATTGTAAGCGTCAGTTCTGGAAGTATTTCTACTTTCCAGTACTTGGGTACGATGGGGTAGGACAATCACTATATTTTGTAACCCTCAGCTGCAAAATAACTAGCAAAATAAGGAATTTTATCTCGTAATTTGGAGACGTGATTTTTTAGTAATTTTAAAATTGATGGCAATACCGCGAATTTCTTATGATTATTTGGGCCCTTTTCTTAGGCCTATATGATATGTAATATAATATTATATCACAGTTTTTTTTTCTCCCCCTCCCCCCCCCCCCCCCCCCCCCGCCCGGAAGTAATTTTTTGCGGGTTCCTCGCGAATAAATTATCAAACTCGATTTGTTATTAAATTTGTGTTTCGTCTCGCCATTGAAACTTTTTAAAACATTGTCTCACATTTAAAAGCCCCCAATGCGGCTAAAAATTTAAAGTATAATTTATATATAGATGGCACCGGCCTTCACTAAACTTTATATAAAGGGCCCACTATTATTAATACGCAAGTTAACTAATTATATTACGCCTAGTTAAGTCAAAGAATTGTTTTGTTGTTATTTTGGTTGAGATTATGAATAATATGAACCCATAAATAATTAAGTCTATGCATAATTATTGTTGTTCACGGCAGCAGTTGGTACAAATCTCTTGGCATAAAGGAATAAAAAATAAAGGGGTAGGATAGTTTACTTTCAATGCGCTGCACAAATTTTAAAAACATAATTATTTATGGACAAATATTATTAATAATAAATAATAATTAAAAAAAATTCCATATTATATCTAAACAATTATCAATTACACCATTAATGAGAATTGCATAATATATACTATGGTATACAGTATCTTTGGGTTTAGAATTTTGGGAACCCAAAGACGGTACATAGCTCTTAGCCCGATTTGGCCCTATACCGCCTACAGCACATCATTGTAAAAAAATTAATTATCATTATGGTTTATCGTTTATCGGTTGGTGGTATCCAGGGAAATGATGAAAGTTGTGAAAATGGGTCTCAAGGAATAGGAATAGAACCGACGATAGAACTCCCATCTAACCCCACAGTATTGCACGGAATAATATACACATTCAGACTTTTTGTTTCTTTACGCATTACAAAAATGTGTATTACTAATTTTATGACCTTTCTTTTTTGCTAAATAATAAACATGATCGAGTAAATTCATTCTGGAGTTTACCGTGACGCTACAATATTGCATTGGTTTAACATTTAATGCCGCCATGCAGCCGCCCGGTATCTGCCTTGGAGCAGTTCTCCACTTGACCACCAGATGTCAGCCACTTTTCTTTTAAACGCGAATGGTTATGTATTGCTTTCTGAAAGAAAAAGTTGAAAAATTAGCCAGAATCGAGAGAAATAAAAAGCTTTTAATATACGTTTTTTGACTTTTTGTGCGATATTTTCGTGCCATTTGGGCCAATTCGACCAAACGCCGAAACGGGTGGGGCTACAAACGTTCATATTATACATGGACATTAAGGTTATGGTGATGTTTGTACCTTTGAAAGAAAATGTTGAAAAAGTTAGCAGAATCCATAGAAATATAGCTTTTAATGTAAGATTTTTACGTTAAATAATAACAAATTAACAAGAAACAATAGAAACTTGACAACAATCACCTACAATGCGTCGGCAGAAAAACAAAGCACTTGCAAAAGTAAAGATATCCCACGCAAACGAAAAACTTTAAAAAAGCTCATCCATCAACGCGGCGGGACTTTAGCGTTTTCCTAGTAAAACAAAATTGTCAAAATACTCCTATCACACTTAGAATCGAAATTTTTGCCGGGGCTGTGCGCTTCGCACCCGTATCAACTGGGGGGCCAACCCCCCTCAGACCCCCCATTGTTCCCAAACGTGCTCGTTACCCAGGAAAGAGCGTATACCCATAAATTATTTTTGGATGATACCACTGACTATCACTGTACCAGTGTACCTACTATCCCTTTCACTAGTTGTGCTGACCATTGATCTTTGGAGGATACAACAATGTTCGCTCCGCGAAAAATAAGGGCAAGTTACGCTAATGTATGTAATATACTGACAAGTGTTGGCTCAATGGCTTGACTGATTCGGGAGGTCTCGGGTTCTGAATCCCGTCACAACCTGTCCTGATTATTATTACTGTAGTACTGATTATTATTGTAGTATCGTATGCTAGCATATTATAATAATGCAGTGATAGCAATAATAGACTATAAAACTTGTGTCCTGACCGGGGATCTTACCCGGGTCTAGGCGGGGAAGCGATATATCTAGACGGCCTTGGTCTAGGTTATAGCAGTTGAGTGGTGTGTATCCTGTGACCAGATTGTTCTGGACTTGAACCCAAGTCGCGTCACATTTTACTGACAATAATTTTTATGTTGATGGTCTAGCCTGTATTCAGAATAATAATAACATTATACTTATTTCAAATGTTGCGTAATGTTCTTTATTTGCAATCCCTCATTCCATAGAATAATGATCATTGCATAGAGACAAAAACTAAACATTAATTGAATTATTTTGGTTTTCCTCTCATTATGTGATGGGTTCGTAACACTCAATACAAAATGTGAGAATGTAAACACTTCTTTATACTTGACGGACGACACGTCATTTTACGCCAGCTCGTGAATGGTGATATTTGATCTCAGTGCGAACCTTGGGCAATGTGTGAGCGCATTCTCGCGTCCTCTCAAACCTTTCTGCAGTACAAACAGATCCCACTGCCTCGTCGTAAATATACGGCTCGCTATTGGAGGGACAAATTAAAAAATATTTTGAGCGGAACTTCTGAGGCCCTACTCCAACACGTCTCTCCCGCAATCCACTCACCCATGTCCGTTTCATCTCCAAGATTATGCTTAAACGCCTGTGACACCTTAAGTTGACAAAACATGGCACCCTAGTAAAAATCTAGATTGACCAGCAACTGTGTCCAACTGATAACAACATTTTGGAAGCATCAATTAGTTAACAATTATTGACATAACTTAATCTGGAAATTTATCGATTTGGTTGGTCGGGAAACACTCCCTTAGGTGTAATTGTTTTTATTTACTTCAATTTATAAATTTAAAAAAATACAAAAAAAAACAGGACAAATGTTCCAGAAGTGCAATTTATTAAACCATGACAATACAATACATTACACAGCAACACAATACAATACAAACTTAGTAACATAAAGATTATTATAACTTACATAAATCTATCTATGTATCCCGGTCGGGGCGGACTTTTTTAATTTCTAAATTGTATTAAATAACAATAATCTGGAAATGGTACCGTTGAGATAAGTTGATGCGAAGTGTATGAAATTGTTTCAAATGAATTTATCTGCCCATAGGGAAGGAAGGCTAATGCAGGGCAAGTGTGGCCCTCTGTAGCCTGACACAGTGATTACAGAGTTACAAGTAACAAAATACAACCAAATTTCGAGATCAAGTGATATAATTTGAAATGCCAATTTGTTCGTCAATAAGTATTGAATGTTAAAAATATTAGTTGATATCAACTGGTTATTATCAATATTGACAGTAAATTGAAATTAAAACCTGGGTTTTAACTGGTTTACAATGGAGGAAACCAACACTAAGAAAAAATAATCTGTAAAGAATTTTTGTCATGAAGGTTCGTTGACCCTCGGCCTATAATAAAGAAAACGCATGTCGAGGTATACATCAAGGTGACCTTGTTGCATCATTCTGGAGTTACAGGTTCTGTGTTTAAGGGTTTAGGTCAGCATAAGTTTAATTGATGCGCTTCGCAAGAGCTGTTGTTTTAAACCTTGACCATGACCATGACAGCCAAGGTCCCTGGTTCAACCATCGGCGGAGGAACTTCAACTCAAACGAGTCCTTGTCTATTCCTGTATGGGGTGATTAAGTGAGTTTGCTTCAGAACTGCCGAACTACTGACCGAATTGCGCCCAAATTTTAAACAGACAATCCGAAACCGGTAATTAGGGTGCTGTTAAATTTTCAGAAAAAATCCGATAGGGTTTTTAAACTCACAAAAAATTTAAAAATGTGCAAATTTTGAACCAGTTTATGACAATTGTTTTACATTTTAGCATATAAAATAATTATGGTTGTGGCCACAGCCTGGGGGGGAAACAAACAATTCTGAAAGTTTGCTATAATTGCGTTTTTGAGCGAGCCCGGTACCTGCAAACACGACCATAATGTTACATACCAATAAGTCTTTAAGGTCTTGACTGATTTAGCTAAAAATTTGTAAAATAGGAGAGAATGAATAAAAATCCACGCCATCTAGAGGACCTTGACATAATTTCATTTGGGAAAACTATTTTAAACTTTTGGGATAACAAATAATACACTGCTCCTCGAAAGTGGAGCGAGCGTAGCGAGCGTCTCCATTTGACTCTTATGGCTCGAATGTCTGGGTTTTTTTCTGTTACTGCTTTGGTACAGGTCCCCACCGTTTCTCTGATCGACCTAAAATTTTTTGGGCACACATGTACGTACCACCTATGCGGGGTTGCTGTGTAGTTTTTGAACAAAATCCAATCGTTGGTTATAAAAAAATAAATAAAATAAAAAAAATGTTCCGATCGTTATGAAATTTTGCAGGGTCATTAAGTACAACATTCCTCTCCTTTTTACCAATTTTCAGCTAAATCGATCAAGACCTTAAGAGTGAAGATAGAAATTACATTTTAACAAAAAGTAACGTATACCATGGCAACGAAAAGTCGCACGAGAATTCTGGTCACTATGCACTGCCACCTAGAAAATAATCAAAACACTAACGAGGAAGCAGTGTTTTATTTGCTATCAAGGAGTTTATATAGTTTTCCAAAAGAAATGATGTCAAGGTCCTTCTAGATGGCCCGGTGGATTTTTTTTCCATTCTTTTCCCCATTTTACAAATTTTCAGCTAAACGGTCAAGACCTTAAATACTTTTTGGTATTTTAAACATTATGGGAATGTCGTACTCGGGTCGGTGTTTCACGTACCGGTGCTCGCTCAACAAAAGCGACGGGACTTTTTAGCGTTTTCCTAGTATATTTATTTCTTCTAGGTGGCAGTGCATAGTGACCAGAATTCTCGTGCGACTTTTCGTTGCCATGGTAAAGTTACTTTTGTTAAAATGTAATTTCTATTACACTACTTAAGGTCTTGACCGATTTAGCTCAAAATTTGTAAAAAAAAAAAAAAAAGGAGATAATGTGTTGAACTTATTGACCCTGGGAAAAATTTCATAACGATTTGGAAAAATTTTTATTTTTTTTTTTTTTTTATTTATTTTTTTATTTTTTTTTTTTTTTTTTATAACCAACAATCGGTTTTTGTTCAAAAAACTATACAGCAACCCGCATAGGTGGTATGGGACATGTGTGCAAAATTTCAGGTCGATCAGAGAAACGGGTGCGACCCTTTACTGAGACAGTAACAGAAAAAAATCAAAAAAAAAAAGACATTCGAGCCATAAGAGTCACGTGGAGACGCTCGCTACGCTCGCTCAATAATAGATAGGAAAACGCTTTAAAATCCGTCGCGTTATTGAGCGAGCACAGTACGTGCAACACGACCCGAGTACGACATTCCCATAATGTTACATACAATATTTAGCTGAAAATTTGTAAAATAGGAGAGAATGGATAAAATCCACCGCCATTAGAGGACCTTGACATCATTTCTTGGGAAAACTATTTTTTAAATCTTTGATAACAAAAATAATACACTGCTTCCTCGATAGTATTTTGATTACTTCTAGGTGGCAGTGCATTGTGACCAGAATTCTCGTGCGACTTTTCGTTGCCATAATAACGTTATTTTTGTTATTTCTTTCTACACTACTTAAGGTCTTCACTGATTTACCTAAAAATTTGTAAAATAGGAGAAAATGTTGTACTTATTGACCCTGCAAAATTTCATAACTATCGGAACGATTTTAATTTTTTAATTTTTTTTTTAATTTTTTTTGTTTTTATAACCAAATAAATAAATAAATAAACGATCGGATTTTGTTCAAAAACTATACAGCAACCCATATAGGTGGTATGTACATGTGTGCAAAATTTCAGGTCTATCAGAGAAACGGTGCGACCTGTACCGAAGCAGTAACAGAAAAAAAAAACAGATGCTCGCTCAAAAACGTCAAATTGTTGTTAGACAAGTAAACGCGCCATTGTGTTGAGTATCGGGAATATTTGCATGTCAAGGGAAAGGGAAACCGAATGACCCATGCTGTCTAGATCCACCTGGGTAGGGGAAAGAAAGGAATGTTCCGGTTACTCAACAGTGGAGGCTTACTCTTCTATCAACGACTTGGCCGCCCTTT
>JAMZAV010016015.1:0-10188 GCA_024449915.1 Sweltsa coloradensis | reverse complement strand
ATTAATTTTTTTTTCATAAATTGTGTCATGATTTTTAAGGAAATTACGAATTCGTCAGAGTGCATAATTAAGTTATTTTATGTTGCGTTTAATAAGTATTTTTATCAAACTAGACATTAAAATAATTTTATTTTGTTATTTCGAAATTCATTCTTATAAAAATGTAATAATTATTTGTACATCATATTCAACGAAGTATAAAAAACACATTAACAAACATGTTGACCCTACCGTATCTGTGCCGGTGGTCATCGTCTGTAGGTGGTAGTGTCGAAATGCTCCTAGCGCGCACTATCGTGTCTGCCCAGCAGTAGGACTCAGACCAATCTGTCGCGAACTTTAGTCCCGCGGTCCAGCGAAATTCGGGGTGTCAATGTCAATCAGTGTCGTCGTTACTGCAAGGTTCACACCCAGTATGCTTACGTCGCTCAGTCAAGTCGCGGGTCATGCATGCACGTGCATGCCCCGCGGCGCGGGCCCAGAGTTTGGACATGAGGGGGGGGGGGGGGGGGGCGCAAATCCACAGTGGCATATCCAAAACTTCGCAAGAGGGGGCTTTAGTGCCAGTGGCGTATCCAGGAATTCATAAAGGAGGGTAAACCAATTAATTCATAGATGTACCGAAGGCAAAGTGGGGGGTCAGGAAGGCTCCCCCCCAAAAAAAACAAAATCTCCATCACCTTCATTTTGGTAAAAATCTGTGTTTTTTAAATCATCACAATAACCATTTTGTATCTGCTAAAATTCTTTAAAAAACCCCCTTTCGAGCTGTCATTATGATAAAAAATCTGTGCGTTTTAAAGGATGAACCAAAAATGTGGGTTTTTAAATTTGGGGGAAAAAAGGGAAAACGAGGAAATTATTGGGGGGGGGGGGCCGGAAGCGATTTTGGGGGCGCACGCCCCCCCCCCCCTTAGAACCCCTTAATGACCACGACGCGGCGGGTTGATAGGAGGGGGGGATTTAAGTTACTTTTGGTCATTTATTCTAAAAAATGTGCATGTATGAAACAAAACAAATCTTTTCTTATATGGGGATAACTTTATTGGCCCCAAATTTTTAGTCTTATCGGAAGAGTGCTGAAACTAAAATTCAATGCAAAATATGTCGAGTGATAAAAATACGCACCTACAGACTGCGTTGGCTCCCGTCCCCCTCCCGTTCCCCTCCGTCCCCTCGTGATGGAAATCCTGACTGAAGGTTTTTTCACGAGGTTTTCCTCAGTCGTTAACGCGAATGCAAGGCATTGAGTCCTCTTTAACAGTTGTATAGGATATCCCTGAACAATTATTATCCTATTCGCAAAATACCTAGTTCACCCCGAGGGGCATGCATATAGCACCCTGGCTAAAACCATTCCATAACAGATTTTCCCGTGGTAAAAAGCTCAATCTGAAAAATCAACCTCTCCTTTCCTCACACAATAAAACTATGCTCCTTTTTCTACCCTATTCGATGTAAAAGATACAACTTCCGTCATTAGCGTTTACTTATTGCCTGCTATCGACGCCTTGCATATATCAAAGACAAAACAAGAAACTATTGCCCTTCGTCAGGTCTAAATTGTATTTGATTTCCTACATCTCTGTTTCGAAAACGGGTTAGTGACAATATTGTCTAATGTGGATATATCAAATTTCCCACTGAAGGAAAGGTAACTTCGAAGCTTGGGGCCTGGTCCGTATTAAGGGGGGGGGGGGGGGGAGACTTCGGTGGCTACAGCCGGCTGGCTTTGCTCGGGAAAGGGGACTCCAAATTTATTTAAACTTCTTATAAAAGTTTTTTTTAAGTCAAACTTCCTTATTCTGCGGGCATTATAAAGTTGAAAATTAAAGTAAACAAAAATACTAAACGCCGAGTGGAGTATTTCAACATTTCCAACAAACTTAATAACACAAGACAATTAAGAGATAGCATATTTTTCAAGTTCACTCTCTCCTTTAATCATGTACACCAGGATTAATTATCTGGCGTACTATTGATTACGGAACTGGAAATGTAAAACAATTCAAACTAGTGAAGACCGTGCACAATGAACGAGTGGACTAAAAATTGTTTAGGCCTACGAACACACTTGCAAATACTTTGTACTCATCCGTCATATTAACAACACTCATTATAACACAGACATTGGCAGTTTTGATAACGCCATAACTTTAGTTCCTTTAAATTGACTTTTTTAGGGTGCAATCAAAGTTATTAAAAAATTCGTTGCATTCTACGATAGGAAGTGTTGTATTTCCCAATCAGGATGCGTTTTATAGTTGACTAATCAGACGAACGAAGCTAGACATTACATTTACATTGTAATTAAAAGTGTGTTGAAAGAGCTTTGCGCTTATAAATTAGGGAGGCTAAATGATTTATCGATTGCTGGTTTTTAAATTATTTTACAAGCAAAAATATTTAGATATTTTTCTAGTAAAAATAGCAAACGATAAGTATCGATTATCGGCCAGATATTTTTTAATTGAGGCCAGGTATCGACAACAGGCTATTCTTCAAAGGATTTGGCCTATGGGTTTGATTTCATTACTAACATACATGCACCGTTACTATGTTGCAATTTCGACTTTATTTTTATAATGGAAATAAACGAGAAGGAAATAAATCGATTATCTATCTACCGAAAAACATTAAAAGGGTTTTTAATTTCGTTCCAAGTCGATGGTTCAGGAATCGATATCGACTGGGAAACGAAACCTATAATCGTTTTAGATCCCTTGTCTTACTTTTCTGGGTTATGGGTTTGCGCTGGAAAATGAGGGTTTTTGATCATGGAGTTTAAATAGTACTGTCGTACTCCATGGTTTGATCGCAACCAACATGACTGGAGCCACTATTGCGACGATAGGGACAGATAATTAACAACATAATGTATCTAAATAAAAATAAATTCTGAGTATTTGTTGTCTACCCACTAAATCATTTGAATTGACGTTCATTGCAAACATTATATTATAATATATCACGCGCCCTCAATGTAAATGACAGCTAAACAGTCACAGAGACAGACTTCCATATTATTCCTTAGTATCGCCTTCTAGTCTTTCTTTTTCTCACAGACAGAGGTAGCTGGATAGTCTGATTCATGAGGTCGAATCCCGCCACCGGCAATCCGGACTAAAAACTTTTTCTGAGACTACGTCTTATTGAACACCACTCAACATTTTTTTTTTACAATAACCATAACACCAAATAACTTTTAAAAAAAAGAAGAGGGTTTCCACGTTGGTAATTGATTAGTACCGATTTATTTTAACATATACTTAGCCTGTCAGGTAACCACCCAGAAACAAGTGTTTCTTTGCCCGGAGGTGGTAACTTAACAAAAAAAAGAAAAAAAATTACTAGCTCAAAAAGCGGAAGAAACATTAAACTCCAATTAAAAAAATAAGAAAAATTAATATTAATTAATTAATTATGAATCATAATTAATTAATTAGTTTGGTAAATGAATTAAAAGAAAACCTAAAAAACAAACTTAAATTTAAGAGTAGGATCAAAATGGATCTATCTACTAAATCATAAGATTAGTAAAATGAGTTTTCCATTTAAAATATAATTATATCATAAAAGAACATTTACATTAAATTGTTAAACAGCCTGCCTACCTATGGATCCAATTCTACACAATGTTCTAAATACCCTTGGCTAATCCACCTCCCTAATTACATTTCTTTTTACCCTCCAAATTTCATAAAAATAAAAAATATTGATAGTAAATTTTAAATTTAAAAAGAATAAATTTAATTTAGTATAATGAATTGATTGTACTCATCGTTTTTACTGCGCATGAACGGTCGCGAGTTCGATTCTCCTAGCTCCGTTTACTCAGTTTGTAGACGATGACCATTTGTCGCCGGCCATTCACAGCTGGTTCGTCATGAGGGGGGGAAAAACCCAGATGCGCGCGCCCGTGGGATGCTCGACTACCGTTCAGTTTCACCGTTTAGCACACGAACACTTCCGAAGATTTCCCGATCCGTGATTTTGAAATGTTTGATTGATGAAACGCACTCAGTTAATTAATTAACTACTTGGATTTTAGTGTATCACAAAACTGTTCCAAAAGATTGATTGGCGGATTACACTCGGCGAATTAATTAGTGATGTGATATTTGATGTATCACTTGACTGTTCACAAACGAACGATTGACGAATTACACTGGGAGAATTAATTAATGGTGTGATATTTAGTGTATCACTAAACCTGTTTCCAAAAGATTGATTGACGAATTACACTCGGAGAATTAATTAATGGTGTAAATATTTAGTGTATCACTTGACTGTTCAAAAACGAAACGATTGACGAATTACACTCGGAGAATTAATTAATGGTGTGATATTTAGTGTATCACTTGACTGTTTCACAACGAACGTTGACGAATTACCTCGGAAAATTAATTAATGATGTGCTATTTAGTGTATAATTCGTGTGAAATAAATCAAAGATACGAATACAAAACCCTTCAAACGAATTTAAAAAAAAGAAAAATCACTTTTCACTTTCACCCCGCACTCACAAACATTACTTCCTACGAGGCACAGGAAGCCAAAAACAAAGCCTAAGTCGACCCCACCTGACCAGTCGGCAGGTAGGTCCTCCGCCCAACTAAATCTTCTGATTAATCGTACCCGCGCAGTGCGCGCCACGACACCACCCGACACCTCTCACACACTCTCCACTCACTTCTCCTGCTATCCATCTCGGGGGTTCCCTTTATGCATTTTTCTCCCCCTACTAGGTCCGTGATAATACGTCACGGCTATCGTATGACCAAACTGTTTTCACGGTAAAATCTCGCCCCTCAGCCTCCCTTGGCCTAAAAGCCGACTTCTTTTAGAGTGATGCTATTCTATTTCCCCGAAACCAAAATCAATGGTAGAATTCTTAGTATCTGCAGGCTTCGAGAACAAATCGAAACTCGGGCTGCAGAAATACTGAAAGCTTTCATGCGGATGATTCAGATGGAAAGTTCAAAATACACTATTTTGACAATATTAGTGAACTTCAAATATTAATTACTCCCTTAATACTCAATGAAGGGACTTGAAATAAAAAACATTTCATCTTATTTTACCTGTCTTTATGTATTGATGTACTTTACTAATTGAAAATCAGACTGTAAATGGCTTAATTAGCTTGATTAGCTAATCATTAATTTATTGCTAATTACGAGTTCATATTCGTATTACAATGAACATTATGATTACTGATGATATAGGGATGCATCAGTGTTTAGAAAACATGTTTGATTCGATGAATATTAATAATTTTATTAGATTAATTGAATAATTTGCATGTCATTTTACCAATTCATAGATATACACATAAAAATAGCTATGAGAGCCTTGGAACCTTTACAATACCCCCCTTATAAATTTAAATTTTAAATTGGAACCTATTTAATTAATTCATAACTATAACCAGACAAATTATTTATGGAAACTCATTTCAGGGGTCTTAAATTCTAGTTCCATCTTATAATTAAATTTGGGCTTAAATTATATCTTTCAATACTGATTTACTAATACCTTATCTTATTAGAACTCATTTGATTATATTCCATATTACAATTTACTCAAATTATTATTAAAATTATAATGAAACTTCCTGATTAAATTTCAAAATGTTTGATATTTAATGAATTATCTATCTTCAAATTACGTTATTATTGGTTACAAATCATAAAAGAAATTAAACTTAAATTACAATTTTAAAAGTTCATGTTAAGTTGGTTGGCATTGGTCAATGAATAACATGTTACATTCCGGATTCTCGGAAGTCAGTCTCTGTTTGTTTAAAAACGGTCTGTACCTAAGGTTGAACCAAAAACGCTGGTTCTAGATCAAAAACCCACTGTCCATTTGAAAAGACCTCGTGGCCTCAAGTCCTGACATCTTTCCCGATGCGAACTAACCATCTTGGGGCATTTACACACAAAAACTCGACAAACCACCCACTCCACTTTCACTTTCAATGAATAACCGCTCAACTCTTCAACTCGTCTCCAAACAAAAATCAATAGCCCCCCAACATAACTAACAGGTTGTAAAGAAAATATTTGTGGTACATTCTCAAATCAGCTTCCTACAATTCATCTTTTACAATATAAATTATGATAATGATTGTTTTATAATATGACATAATTATTTGAAAGAAATTAAGAGTAAACTTTCCCCTCTCATTAATTATGCAAATTAATTACTTTTCTCGTTTCACGGTGATATTTTGTAATTTTCTATTATGTCAAGCGATTCGGCACAATACTAAAATTCCCTCTCATTGTAATTAAGTTTACATGCTGGGTACTTTGGAAACAGCATACAATTGTTTTCATCCTCTGACAAAAACCAAAAATAAACAATAAAATAATCCTTTCCTAATAGTCAACTTCCACATTTACTTTTTATCAGTTTGCTATGAAGGTCACTAGCAAAATACAAATACAGGTGAGTAACTTTGTCTCCCCGTCACAATTAACTTTGGGCAGTGAACCAGTCCAAGTTGCACCAATGCCAATTCTCTTATCTAGGATTGCTATACTCTGAAAAGGATACCATCAATTCTGAAATTAAAACCAATCTGCCTCCACTTCTCCAATGCTATGTGAACCAGTGATAAAATCAGCATTATACCTACGTCCAGCTATTACATTCCATACAATTACATAACAAATTTATACCCTCAATAATTCATAATAAAAAGCATAGTTTGTTGAAGTTCCTTGTCTCTAATCCTTTCACTACCAAATCTATCTTTAATTATTACCAGAATATTTACATAATAATTAGCCCACCTTCCAATCATTTTACAAATCTTTGTTTGTCTTGTCTATTATTCTCATACTTTCATTTTTGTTTTTATGCCACCCAGACGACCGGCCACTGTCATTTTCATCCGCGTCTGCCATTACCTGTTTTTGTCCCATACCTCGCGTTTTAAACCTTGCTAAAACACTTTTTCCCCAAGTCTTTCTTTTCCTTCTACCCCCCACTGTCCTGTAAATCTCTTCAGAAAAATCAATCATCCAAGTTTCAATTTTCATCCACTCCATGTCTCTTTTTCCCTCTATCTCTCTCCATCTCCATCATTACCATTTAAATCCGATTACCCTTTTTTCTCTCAATACGTCCCTATCAACATCATTTCCCAAACAATCCAAAGGCTTTCCTTTGTCCTGCCGATACCAAACAACTTATTGTGTTTCCCTTTTTTATCAACATCTCATTAATCAATCCATTCTCATTAACCTTTTTACTATCACCACTCTTATCAACCAAACTCTCAACTCCATCCATTTTAATCAATTTCCATCTCTACAATTTTTTAATCATGATCCTCATCCTTATCATGAAATTCATTAATGATTTCATCATTAGCCCCTTTCTCATTAACTCCTTCTCCCTGATTATCTTTCACCTGTTTACTTTCTTCTCTTAACTCATGTCTACGTTCTGCTATTTCTGTGACCACATTCTTAATTCCTGTTTTAATTCCCCCATATGTTTATCTATTTTGACTCCCCTTTCCTGGAACTTGTTATCAAGTTTTGCTTCCAGTTTTTTTGCGACTGTATGTTAATTTTATGAAATTCCTCCTTCATTTCCTGTGACAGTTTGTTTGCAGTGTCCCTATTTTCTTGACTCAGGTCCTGTTTTAACCCAATTGCAATTTCCCTATTTTCCTGTGACATCTGTCTAAGCATTTTTTTATTACCTCGGATAGAATCCATTTTTTCCATTTTATTACCAGAAAAAAAAATTAAAATTCCAATTTATGTGTTAAATTAAACAAAATTAATTATTTTATTAAATTTTCCCGGTCGCTGTTAATTACATGCCAACGTTGGGCTCGCCAATTGTCAGGTAACCAAATTTGGCTAGACCAACGAAATTTTAACAATTAAAACAAATTATACCTCGGGTTGCAGTAAAATCAAGCCACACGTACTGGGCGACAAATTGTCAGGTAACCCCCAGAAACAAGTGTTTCTTTGCCCGGAGGGGGTAACTTAACAAAAAAAGAAATAAAATTACTAGCTCAAAAATGCGGAAGAAACATTAAACTCCAATTAAAAAAATAAGAAAATTAATATTAATTAATTAATTATGATCATATTAATTAATTAGTTTGGTAAATGAATTTAAAGAAACCTGAAAAACAACTTAATTTAAGAGTAGGGTCAAAAAGGATCTATCTACTAATCATAAGATTAGTAAAAGAGTTTCCATTTAAAATATAAATTTGATCCCTAAAAGAACATTTACATTAATTGTTAAACAGCCCGCCTACCTATGGATCCAATTCTACACAATGTTTTTAATACCCTTGGCTATCCCCCTGCCTAAATTACATTTCTTTTTTTCCCTCCAAAATTTTCATAAAAATAATAATAATTGATAGTGATTTTAATTAAAAGATGATTTAATTTTGTTAATGATTGATGTCTCATCGTTTTACTGGGGCATGAACGGTCGCGAGTTTTGATTCTCCTAGCTCCGTTTACTCAACTGTAGAAAGATGACCATTTGTCGCCGGCCTTCACAGCTGGTTCGTCATGAGTGGGGGAAAACCAGATGCGCGCGCCGTCGATGCTCGACTACCGTTCAGTTTCACCGTTTAGCACACGAACACTTCCGAAGATTTCCGATCCGTGATTTTGAAATGTTTGATTGATGAAACGCACTCAGTTAATTAATTAACTACTTGTGATATTTAGTGTATCACTAAACTGTTCCAAAAGATTGATTGACAAATTACACTCGGCGAATTAATTAGTGATGTGATATTTGATGTATCACTTGACTGTTCCCAACGAACGATTGACGAATTACACTCGGGGAATTAATTAATGATGTGCTATTTAGTGTATAATTCGGTGAAATAAATCAAAGATACGAATACAAAAAACCTTCAAACGAATTTAAAGAAAGAAAAATCACTTTTCACTTTCCACCCGCACTCAACAACATTACTTCCTACGAGGCACAGAAGCCAAAAAAACAAAGCCTAAGTCGACACCATCCTGACCAGTCGGCAGGTAGGTCCTCCGCCCAACTAAATCTTCTGATTAATCGTACCCGCGCAGTGCGCGCCACGACACCACCGACACCTCTCACAACACTCTCCACTCACTTCTCCTGCCTATCCATCTTTGGAGGGGTTCCCTTTATGCATTTTTCTCCCCCTACTAGGTCACGTGATAATACGTCACGGCTATCGTATGACCAAACTAGTTTCACGGGAAAAATCTGCCCCTCAGCCTCCCTTGGCCTAGAAGCTCGACTTCTCTTAGAGTGATGCTATTCTATTTCCCCGAAACCAATCAATGGTAGGGAAATTTTTAGTATCTGCAGGCTTCGAGAACCAAATCGAAACTCGGGCTGCAGAAATACTGAAAGCTTTCATGCGGATGATTCAGATGTAAGTTCAAAAATACACTATGTTGACAATATTAGTGAACTTCAAATATTAATTACTCCCTTAATACTCAATGAAATGACTTTTAAATAAAAAACATTCATCTTATTTTACCTGTCTTTATGTATTGATGTACTTTACTAATTGAAAATCAGACTGTAATGGCTTAATTAGCTTGATTAGCTAATCATTAATTTATTGCTAATTACGAGTTTTATATTCGTAATTACAATGAATCATTATGATTACTGATGATATAGGGATGCATCAGTGAAGAAACATGTTTGATTTCGATGAATATTAATAAGGTTATTAGATTAATTGAATAAATTTGCATGTCATTTTACCAAAATCATAGATATACACATAAAAATAGCTATGAGAGCCTTGGAAAACCTTTACAAGCCTATATCCCTTTCTGTGTTAAAGGGGATATAACCCCTAAAAAAATTACCCCATGATCTAAAGCATAATACTAATTAAATGGCAGTTAAAAAAATTATATCTTGCAACTGTGGTTTTACACGAATTTTTCACACCCAAATACGCAAAATATGCATTCCAAATTACACCCATTCTTGGTTATTAGCATATTTCGCCGAACCACTTACCCAAATTACAAAACAAAATATTGAGGATTTTGAGAAAAATCTGAAGAGTACGTCAATAATGGTAATTTTTTTTGGATAAATTTTCCTCCAAGGTCACGGGGCAAAAAGATCGTCCCGTTTTCTTATGGGAGATATTTGCCGATGGGAACC
>JAMZAV010016013.1:0-11109 GCA_024449915.1 Sweltsa coloradensis | reverse complement strand
TCCTACTATAGGTGTTTAATATCTATGGAGCTCCTGAATTGGAAGCAGGGCTATTATACTGCCATACTGGACCATCCAGCGAAACGATGATTATAATAATAGTATAAAGATAGTTTAAGAAAGGTGTCGGGGTTTCAATTTTATTTTGCATTACTGGTTTAAAGATGTGTAAACGATGTGATATATTGTGTGCAACAAAACAACGAAAACATAGCGGGGTTACTGCGTTTTGTTGCGTATTCTAGCAGCATCTTTCAGCAAGCTTTAGGCCAGGTTTAGACAGGCATATCAAGACTGCCTTGATATATTTCATTGTAGAACAACCAACAGTGTACATTCCGTAACCAGCCACAAAATGCTTTCATGTGAGCCAACCTCAGCGTGCCATAGAATTACCAACCGTATTGGTTTCGGGCGCACGAGAGAAAATGTGGTCACTACGACGTACGAGCCGGGCACACATTGAGGGAGGCAGAGTACAGGAACGGAAGAAGAAAATAATATTGTTGTTATTATGGTATACGAACCTAGAAACTATACACGAATAAATAGGATCAAGCTTACTTCTGAATGGCAAAATATTACTTGCTATTGCTATTATTTAAAATTCGTAACAAATTATTTTTCCCAACATGGTAGACTTCATTCCAAATAACAACAGTACGGTATTCTCCACATGTTTACAAACATGAATTAAGCTAGAAAAACGCTTAAGTCCCGTCGCGTTGATGGATGAGCTTTTTTGTAAGTTTTTATTTTGTGTGGGATCTATTTACTTATCAAGCGCCTTTTGAACGTATTGTTGGTGATTGTTGTCAAGTTTCTATTGTTACTTGTAAATTGTTATTATAAACCTAAAAAAAATATTAAAACCTTGATTCTACGGATTCTGGCTAACTGTTTCAACTTTTTCTTTCAAAAAGCAATACATTACCATAACCTTAATGTTCATGTGAAATATGAACGTTGTCGCCCCACCCGTTTGGTCAGAATCGGCCCAAATGTCACGAAAATATCGCACTCAAAATCGAAAAAAATCTTAAAAGTACGATATTCATGAGAAATATTTCTTCGATTGTACCCAAAAACGTGGCAAGTCTAAGTTCAGAGATTTCGAAGGTCTCCTTCAATTTTCATCAAGATCGCATATGCCATTTACCCGTTAGAGAGCAAACAAACAGACAGAAAAACAAACAAAAAAACAAAAAGCAAACAAACAAAAAAAAAACGAGCTAAATTTTTTGGGGGATCGGTGAAATTGAAGTCATCGCTTCGCTCATCCAATTGTAGCAGTGTACACATTCATTTTGTTTTTGTTAAAAACGAAGCAAAACAACCTGGATGCATGTACAGTCTCGACCAGAAGTAAATCAAGGGCTGGTATAAAAGATACAACCAGTACCCTTGATTCACTTATGGGCGATGTTGTACCTTGAGTCTTCGTTTGCTCGAAGGACTGTATTTCAAAGAACGCTCTAAAATCAGTACTGAAAAGTATGAATAATATATTTTTCAGAATTAATAAATAACACAAATCTAAAATAACCAAAGTCCATTAGACATGTTGAGACTCCTTTTATTTCGTTTTATATATTTCGTTGCAGTACTGTGTTTCCATTTATCAACTATAATCTACGTGTCACACTGTCCAAGGTTGTAATGTAATAACTTTGCATTAGTCACTAGTCAGTATTGCGCTTACCAACCAAACCCTTTAGACATATGTTTAAATACATTTATTTGCCGTGATTTGTAGATCTCAAAGAAGGTGCTTATAGTGCGGCGGTCGAATCCGAAATTTCAGCTTTGACCCATACAGGCGGTACTATTTCGCGAAACCAAAATAAAATCGTCGGCTACTTCATTACCCACTAGAAAAATGACGTTGTGGTCTCGAAATGCGTGTACGTCATAGATTTACGACGCCATCTTGGATGCGCGGCGTCGATCGCACTTTGCGTTATAAATCATGTTGTAAATTCTGTAATTTTTGGATTAGAAAAATGAAATGTAGTGCGTTGTATTCACAAGACATGGGCGTACATCATGTTAAAATTATTTTGGATGGCAACAATAAGTCAAGGTGAAAAATCAACAATTGCGGGGAAAATTAACATTCTCAGAATTACACTAAATGTTCTATATTTTTTTACGGTTAAACCTTCAACATTTTCTTAAGACACGGGGATAGATTTCAATTGCGGAATTCATTTGTGAACACGTTCGTATTTTTTATTTGCCTTAATGCAAATACTTTGGTCGCTTTGGTGGTAAACGTGATGAAAGCGTAGCGTGCGGCAAACTACAAAACTGGTCGAATCCTTATTGTTGGATGCATTGTAATACAGATCCTGGCCAATAGAGACGTGGAATCTTGACCTGGTCAAGTTTTCTCTTCCTATCCTGTTAGTGTATACCTTGAGGATAAAAATAATCTTGGGTAGACATTTGTAATTTTGGGCAAAATATTTTTACGACGCCATCTTGTTTTAGGCATATGCATATAGTACACGCTTTTGATTTTCATTTGTTTTCTATTATAATTATGACAGTTTTAACAAATCTGACGTGTTATTTGGATTTTTCATAAAATTTCCTATTTATTGATACAAATTTTGTCAGCCTGGGACTATTATGAGATTATTTATAGGAAATTACATTTTATTAGTCAATTCAGCCAAGTACAATATTTAAGTGTGTTTGATGACGGACGAATTAATGTTCGCATATTCATAAAGAATGTTATTTAAAAATTAAGAGTTGTCTTAGGTTTGTCCCATGACACTAATGGTAGCCATTTTACAAGATGGCTGCCAAATATATGTACTATCTAAGTGCCCGTTAGTGCGCCGCATCCGAGCAACGGTGTGCTTACACACTCATGCACATTATGCAGCAATCCGAGTTGGTGTGTTTTGGAGGTGTCACTCAGTCATCATGATTAGTGTTATGAACCCTAAAACACATATTCGAGGAAATGTAGGTACCTGATAACACAATGCCAAATTTGATTGGGGTACGATAATTAATCCTTTCTTTTTTATATGTGGTGAACACGCTGGTTACTACTTATTCGTCTTATTGTCTTATTCGTCAATTGGCCAGCAATTCTGACCAAACGAGTGAGCGATTATGGCTGTGTAGTGCACTTGAAAGAAATTGTTTTTAAAAATAGCTGAAAAGCATTGAAATAAAGGTTTTAATAATATAAGCTTTTTTCATGTACCATATAATAAACAAGTAACTATAGAAACTTGATAATAATCACCTACAATGCAAACAAAAAGCAAGTGTTATGGTTGACGAGATATTTTACATTCCATTGCTTATTGGTATTACTTTAGCAATTAATACTACTTTATTAAAATAATAATTATTCTATTTTAACAAAAATAATTTGCAATGGAATTTGAAACCAAACCAAACCTTACACACTCAAAATAAATGAGATCTAAAAGAAGGGCCAAGCTCGTGTATCTTTCTACATTTGAGTATTCTCAATTCATAAACGTACACTGCCCCGAAACACACCCTTAAAAAACTTGGCAAAATATAATTTGCAACTAGGAAGAGTCTTCACGAGACATGCATGTATTCTCACGATTGTAAGAACTCACATTATTTGTACAACGCTTTAGAGAAAATTTGAAATTACATGTTATGCGAATTCTAAAATCACAAAACACTCACATTTCATCGCATCAGAACTTATTTTTTCTGTAGACTTTTTTCACTTTTTTAGTTAGATGTTTAAATTTACTTATTGGTGCTTTTTTGTTCTATATCCACTGCATTAATTGGTCAATCTTTGCCGTGAAGCGCCCTAAAACTACTAATACTACTGGTCCATAATGAGCGAAGCGAAGACTTCAATTTCACTGACCCCCAAAAAATTAGCTCGGGTGTTTTTTTTGTTGTTGTATTTTTGTCTGTTTGTTCGCTCTCTATCGGGCAAACGGCATATACGATTTTGATGAAAGTTAAAGGGGACCTTCGAAATCTCTAAACTTAGACCTGCCACGTTTTTGGGTACAATCGAAAAAATATTTTTCATGATTATTGTACTTTTACGATTTTTTTCTGATTTTTAGTGCGACATTTTCGTTACATTTTGGCCGATTCCTAGCTACCAAACGGGTGGGGCTACAACGTTCATATTTCACATGGACATTAAGGTAATGGTGATGTATTGCTTTTTGAAAGAAAAAGTTGAAAAAGTTAGCCAGAATTCAAAGAATAAAGGTTTTAATATGAGTTTTTTAAGGGTTTATAATAACAACTACAAGAAAACAATAGAAACTTGACAACAATCACCTACAATGCATTCAAAAAGAACTTGCAAAGGTAAAGTAATCCAACGCAAACTAAAACCTTATTAAAAAAGCTCATCCATCAACGCGACTAAAAAAAGCGTTCGCGAAGCGGCCTAGTTACCATCCATTGCTACAGTAAACGAGAGACAGGTTGGTTCAATAGACCAGCCTTTCCTGTCAGTGTTTGTTTGTTCGATGTCTCTTCTTTGCATGAAACTATGCAGGATATTAAACAAACAAACATTGATTAGAATGATAAGATGGTATATTTAACATATTATTTACCTCTATAAAAAGTTAAAATGGTCTATTGAACAAGCCTATTCTTAGGCAATTTAAGCCATTTTCCCAATTACTTTCACATTTTAATGGATAAGGAAGCTTCGCAAACGCTTTTTTTTAGTCGCGTTGATGGAGGAGCTTTTTTAATAAGTTTTTTAATTTGCGTGGGATCACTTTTCCCTTTGCAAGTTCTTTTTGAATGCATTGTAGGTGATTGTTGTCAAGTTTCTATTGTTTCTTGTTAATTGTTATTATAAACCTTTAAAAACTCACATTAATATTAAAACCTTTATGCTATGGATTCTGGTAAACTTTTTATCTATTTTCTTTCAAAAAGCAATACATCACCATAACCTTAATGTCCATACAAAATATGAACGTTGTAGCTCTACGCGTTTGGTAGGAATCGGCTCAAATGTTACGAAAATATCGCACTTAAAATCGAAAAAATCGTAAAAGTACGATATTCATGAGAAATATTTCTTCGATTGTACCCAAAAACTTGGCAGGTCTAAGTTCGAGATTTCGATGGTCCCCTCCAATTTTCATCAAGATCGTATATGCCGTTTGCCCGGTAGAAAAAAAACAAAAAAACAAACAAACAATAAAAACATTGGAGCTAAATATTTTGAGGGGTCAGTGAAATTGAAGTCTTCGTTTCGCTCATCCAAAAATGTCAGTATTTTGTGTATTTTAGAATTCGCATATTTCATTTTTAATTTTCTCCGGAGCGTTGTACAAATTAATGTGAGTAATTACGATCGAGCAGAATGCATGAATACGAATACACATGGGGCATGCAATTGGATTGTTTTAAAAATAAGGCAATCTCAAATTTACACAGTGGGACCAATGCAGGATATAAAGGTAAAATTACGTTCTTACCACAAATACCTTACCTCTGCTCATAAGGTACCAGTTGGCATAACCAATTTAGTAATTTCGTGAATATTCATTCGTGCAAAGTATACATTACATCTCAATGCAAGTAAAATATTTACAAATTAGTTGGTTTTATTTGAAAGCTATTCAAAAGCGTTTGTCCTATCATGCACATAAAACAAGAAGCATTGTACATTACAAAATCTAAACCAAACATTTAATTTCGCAAAATGGCTTCCACAGCGCCAATTTCATATGGCTACATTAAAAAACCCTGATTCTAATATCATGCCCCATGTGTGTATTACAATTTCAAGATCCTGTTAAAAGACTACGTTAAAAAAAATATATTTGGCGGTCATCTTCTAAAATGGTCCGCCATTACTGTCACTGCGTTTTATTTGTAATGGTCGTAATGGAAATTCGTTTTCCAATGATCGATAAGAACTATTATTTATATGTTTACCCAATTTAACTTTCTATCATAAATGTCTGTACAATATATTTGGTGGCCATCTTGTAAAATGGCTACCATTAGTGTCCTGGGACAAACCTAAGACAACTCTATGAACAATAATTTTCCAATAACATTATTTATGAATATGTGAACATTTATTCGTCCGTCATCAAACACACTTAAATATTGTACTTGGCTGAAGGACTAATAAAATGTAATTTCCTACAAATAATCTCATAATAGTCCCAGGCTGACAAAATTTGTTTCAATAAATAGGAAATTTTATGAAAAATCCAAATAACACGTCAGATTTGTTAAAACTGTCATATTATAATAGAAAACAAATGAAAATCAAAAGCGTGTACTATATGCATATGCCTAAAACAAGATGGCGTCGTAAAAATATTTTGCCCAAAATTACAAATGTCTACCCAAGATTATTTTTATCCTCAAGGTATACACTAACAGGATAGGAAGAGAAAACTTGACCAGGTCAAGATTCCACGTCTCTATTGGCCAGGATCTGTATTACAATGCATCCAACAATAAGGATTCGACCAGTTTTGTAGTTTTGCCGCACGCTACGCTTTTCATCACGTTTACCACCAAAGCGACCAAAGTATTTGCATTAAGCAAAATAAAAAATACGCACGTGTTCACAAATGAATTCCGCAATTAAAATCTATCCCCGTGTCTTAAGAAAATGTTGATGGTTTAACTGTAAAAAAATATAGAACATTTTAGTGTAATTCTGAAAATGTTAATTTTCCCCGCAATTGTTGATTTTTCACCTTGACTTATTGTTGCCATCCAAAATAAATTTTAACATGATGTACGCCCATGTCTTGTGAATACAACGCACTACATTTCATTTTTTCTAATCCAAAAATTACAGAATTTACAACATGATTTATAACGCAAAGTGCGATCGACGGCCGCGCATCCAAGATGGCGTCGTAAATCTATGACGTACACGCATTTCGAGACCACAACGTCATTTTTCTAGTGTGTGATGAAGTAGCCGACGATTTTATTTTGGTTTCGCGAAATAGTACCGCCTGTATGGGTCAAAGCTGAAATATGCGTCTTTTTAGCCTTCCGGACAACGCCGCACTATTATAATTAATGTAAAACCACGGTATACGGTATAAATATTTGAATGTAATTTCTAACCCCGTCGGTCCATATTTGCTTTGCATTGCAGTTGCACCTAAACTAAATCTAATAATTGAATTATACTTGAGTTATAATAATATCCCCTGACATTATGTATTTCAGCACTTCTTACCTTGTACCTGTTAGTAATACTAGGAAAACGCTTAAGTCCCGCCGCGTTGTTGGATGAGCGTAATTTTGGTGCATTAAGCTGCCATTGTGTTATGCGGATTTTCTGTTGTTCTGTGTAAAAATTATTACTAAGTCGAAGATTTTTTTAAAATTAAAAATTTACTTAATTTTTTTATTAATCGTAATTTTAAAAAAAGAAAAAAATCGTAAAATTGCGATTTTCATAAGAAATAATTATTCGATTGCGCTCAAATTTTACACGAATATATTAATTCATAAATTTAGGTTCTGTGAAAAAATCATTACAATAGGATAAAGCATGTAGTTGTTAAAAGTCAAAGAATTGTTTTAAAAAAGAAAAAACTGTAAAATTTTGTTTTTCATGAGAAATAGTTTTTCGATTGCGCTCAAATTTCACAAGAATATTTTAAAATTAAGGTTCTGTGAAAAAAATCTTTATAAATCGGATTAAGCATGTTGGTGTTATAAGTCGGAAGAAATTTTTTAAAAATCAAAAAAAAATCGTTAAAATTGCGATTTTTATGAGAAAAAAAATTTTGATTGCGCTCAAAAACGTTGGCAGTTCTAAGTTCAGAGATTTCGAAGGCCTCCATAAAATTTCAACACAATTGGAGTATCGGTTTAGCCGGAATCGTGTTAAAAAAACACACAATAATACAAACAGAAAAAACGAAAGAAAAACATTCCGGATTTTTTTCCAGTGTAGTGAAATGGAATCTTCGCTTCGCTCGCTACGCTCGCTACGCTCATCCAAAAACTTAAACTCTCTCAGTCTCGTTGAAATAAAGCGAAAGCGCGTGCCCACGAGGGAATTCCATATTTACTAAAACTAAGTAAGTTGATAGTGTAATGCGCCATCCCCATGAGCTCTCTATCCCCTAAGCAGCTAAACACGTTGCGGTCCTACTGCAGAGTTGTGAAGCTACAAGTCTCAGCAATGAACGAGTGAAACCGGGCACTTGAACCCAGCCTTGGCCGAGGGGGGTTTTACGACAAACTTCAACAATAAAATTTATCATTCTCGCGATGAGAAGGCTTCGAGCGCGTAGAACGGCGAATATAGGTGTTTTCTCATGGTGCAATATAGTAAGGTCGGGTACTTTGCTGTGAACACTGTGGCATATTGGGACGCAACATTTTTCTGTTTTGAAGGAATTTCAACCTCTTCCAAGATCCCATTCATGTTTTTGTTTCTTTATTCATTAACCCTACAAGATAAAGCTACTTAAATGAATGTTTTGTTAATGTTCACTGGTAAAGTTCATAAAACAATGTTGTCTACCTGAAAATTGCAAATAGTTGAATGGAAAAAGTTATGGTACAACGTTGCTGTCCCGAAAGAATACATTGAGTGTGCCATTCAAAGTATCGTCCATTGATATTAAACCCCTATAGTAGGCTAGATTAGCAGTGTCCAATACTTCCGCACAGGCGCGAGCGTAGCAAATTGAAGCGTCGAAAATCCAGTTCAAGATGGCGATTTGGCGTTTTTTTATGCTTTTTTAAAGGAATAAAGTATTTTACTGGATTGTTTGATATGGTTTTAGCTTGTGCAGCATGGTATTAAATAAACAGAAACCATACGAAGTTATTGCATACGGGAATTTAGTAATCATTTAGTGTTAAAGGCTAGTATGCTTACCTGTCAACCTGGCGGCAATCTTGAGAACTATTTGGGCCACAAATCGCTCCCGTTTGATTACCATGTTAACTGTCATTTCAAGATGGCTTCTAATTGCAACGGAAGTGGACCACCGACTGCTAATCTAGCCTAACAGTAGTTAAATATCAATGGTATCAACTGTGTTAACTTCGGTCAGTTGTGCGCATGGCATTTCAAACCTTTTTAACTGATAGATATGTGTTATAACAACTGATAGAAATGTTTTATAGCAACTGATAGAGATGAGTCATAACAACTGATAGATATGTGTTATAACAACTGATAGAAATGTTTTATAGCAACTGATAGAGATGAGTCATAACAACTGATAGATATGTGTTATAACAACTGATAGAAATGTTTTATAACAACTGATAGAAATGTTTTATAGCAACTGATATAGTGCGGCGGTCGAATCCGAAATTTCAGCTTTGACCCATACAGGCGGTACTATTTCGCGAAACCAAAATAAAATCGTCGGCTACTTCATTACCCACTAGAAAAATGACGTTGTGGTCTCGAAATGCGTGTACGTCATAGATTTACGACGCCATCTTGGATGCGCGGCGTCGATCGCACTTTGCGTTTATAAATCATGTTGTAAATTCTGTAATTTTTGGATTAGAAAAATGAAATGTTGTGCGTTGTATTCACAAGACATGGGCCCGTACATCATGTTAAAATTTATTTTGGATGGCAACAATAAGTCAAGGTGAAAAATCAACAATTGCGGGGAAAATTAACATTTTCAGAATTACACTAAAATGTTCTATATTTTTTTACGTTAAACCTCAACATTTTCTTAAGACACGGGGATAGATTTCAATTGCGGAATTCATTTGTGAACACGTTCGTATTTTTTATTTTGCCTTAATGCAAATACTTTGGTCGCTTTGGTGGAAAACGTGATGAAAAGCGTAGCGTGCGGCAAACTACAAAACTGGTCGAATCCTTATTGTTGGATGCATTCTAATACAGATCCTGGCCAATAGAGACGTGGAATCTTGACCTGGTCAAGTTTTCTCTTCCTATCCTGTTAGTGTATACCTTGAGGATAAAAATAATCTTGGGTAGACATTTGTAATTTTGGGCAAAATATTTTTACGACGCCATCTTGTTTTAGGCATATGCATATAGTACACGCTTTTGATTTTCATTTGTTTTCTATTATAATTATGACAGTTTTAACAAATCTGACGTGTTATTTGGATTTTTCATAAAATTTCCTATTTATTGATACAAATTTTGTCAGCCTGGGACTATTATGAGATTATTTATAGGAAATTACATTTGTATAGTCAATTCAGCCAAGTACAATATTTAAGTGTGTTTGATGACGGACGAATTAATGTTCGCATATTCATAAAGAATGTTATTGGAAAATTATTTTTACATAGAGTTGTCTTAGGTTTGTCCCATGACACTAATGGTAGCCATTTTACAAGATGGCTGCCAAATATATGTACTATCTAAGTGCCCGTTTGTGCGCCGCATCCGAGCAACGGTGTGCTAGACACACTCATGCACATTATGCAGCAATCCGAGTTGGTGTGTTTTGGAGGTGTCACTCAGTCATCATGATTAGTGTTATGAACCCTAAAACACATATTCGAGGAAATGTAGGTACCTGATAACACAATGCCAAATTTGATTAGGGTACGATAATTAATCTTTCTTTTTTTATATGTGGTGAACACGCTGGTTACTACTTATTCGTCTTATTGTCTTATTCGTCAATTGGCCAGCAATTCTGACCAAACGAGTGAGCGATTATGGCTGTGTAGTGCACTTGAAAGAAATTGTTTTTAAAAAATAGCTGAAAAGCATTGAAATAAAGGTTTTAATAATATAAGCTTTTTTCATGTACCATATAATAAACAAGTAACTATAGAAACTTGATAATAATCACCTACAATGCAAACAAAAAGCAAGTATTATGGTTGACGAGATATTTTACATTCCATTGCTTATTGGTATTACTTTAGCAATTAATACTACTTTATTAAAATAATAATTATTCTATTTTAACAAAAATAATTTGCAATGGAATTTGAAAAAGAAATAAGATCCCATCGCATACAAAAACCTTGTAAATAGAAAGCCAAACCTTACACACTCAAAATAAATGAGATCTAAAAGAAGGGCCAAGCTCGTGTATCTTTCTACATTTGAGTATTCTCAATTCAAAGTACACCCCCGAAAAA